>JZLH01S0047018.1:14858-27584 GCA_001188425.1 Eucidaris tribuloides
TTCTGCCCTCTACAGCTGAATTTGGACATCAATCCATTTGTCAGCAGGGATCTGCAAAAAGAACACAAAATATAACAATATAAATGCAGTAAGAACAACACAAATAAAATCAGGTATATTATTAGAAAACGATTACCTAGTAGCTTGTTCTTGTACCTTTGGACGTGAGAAGTACACATCGTCAAGCTACAACAAAATGTTTCGTAACACAGGCAACATCAGATAAATTATCTGAAAATGCAATTACCGAAATCATTTTGCAACATTAGCAATGAGAAGTACACATCTTCAAGCTGCAAGGATATATCTGCAGAAAAAAAAAACACAAGCAAAATCAGAAATTATGAGAAATCACAATTACTTGGATTGTTGCTTTTGAATTTTTATGCCTCTGCCCCGTAAGGGAGGCAGATGCATTATGTTTTCGGGTTGTCCGTCCGTGCATCTGCTGAACTTTGCCCTAAAATGCCATTTTCTGCCCATAACTCCAGTTAGGAGTGCTTACTGTTGATATAATTTGGTGGGTAGATTAAAAAAAACATATTTTGGTAGAGTCACAAGGGTCAAAGGTCAATGAACTTTGTGTGCCAAACCTACAACTACAGTTAGGAGTGCTAACTGTTGATATAATTAGGTTGTTAGGTACTACATAGTAAGCGGAGACATACCCATCGATTGTGTGCAGTCGAACTTCTCTAATATTAGTCCTTCTCTTTTCCTGAACATTCATTCTGTATTCACTCACCTTTTTATGCCAAGTGCACATGTTCAAATAATGTGCCTCTTCATCATCATCAACACGCTCAGCAGCACGCTCAGCAGCGTTAAGTATGACGTGCACCAAGTTTCGTTTCATTTTTTGCCCACTTTTTTGGAATACTCGAGCAATTCATCCCTTCTAGTTTCTTCAATGCCTGTGATTTCTCTTTGCTCTACACCTGTACTGTCACCATGTGAAAGTGAAGTTTTCTGTTGATATAATTAGGTTGTTAGGTACTACATAGTGGGCGGAGGCATACCAATCGACTGCGTGCAGTCGAAATTCTCTAATGTTAGTCCTTCCTTCTCTTTTCCTGAACATTCATTCTGTATTCACTCACCTTTTCACGCGGAGTGCACATGTTCAAATAATGTGCCTCTTCATCATCATCTTCAAAACGCTTGCTTTTCCCAGCAGCATTAAATATGATGCGCACCAAGTTTTGTTTCATTTCTTGCACACTTTTGTTCTAGTTTCTGCAATGCCTGTGATTTCTCTTTCCTCTATACCTCATGTACTGTCACCATGTGAGAGTGAAATTTTGTGAGACTTTTGCCTTTATTTTACGCATGTTATCAAGGTTAATAAAATCACTTGGTGAACAATTCAGTCTTAATCTTTTCAAAGGTGCTACATAAAATATGAAAAATACAACACATTCTAAAAGTATCTTTAGCATTGATGCATAGAGAAAACAAGTTTTTAACTGAGATCTCATTAAAATTCAACCTCATAAATATAACCCCCCCCCCCAAAAAAAAAACAACAACAAAAAACGCTTACTGTAAAAATTAAAAACACTGATTTTCTAGCATTACCCGTTTGGAAAATATTTCTTATCCCTCTGTAAAGCTTGTTACATCTTTGGTGGATCCATTTTCTCACCAATCTGGGACACATAATGCCTCCTGGACGAATGAATGAATGAATGAATGAATTGTATTAAAGGTATTGGCTAACATTTACCACAGTTACAAAATCTGAGCCGCATGATTCACCATGCTACCAGTGTCTTTGAGGTCTAAAAATGAAGCCCTGAAAAAATTGTATTTCAAAATGATTATTTAGTACTTTAAAAAAGTGAAAATCGTAAGTTGACCAGATTCACTTGCCCATTTCCTCCCATAGACTTACTGTGTGTACACCTAGGTTAATAAAACTCGCCCCGAGTTTTATTGTTTATTCATGTATAACTTGCCATTGGCAGTGTAACTTTCCAAACTTTCATATTCTAGGGTGTTTATTTGTCCATTTGAACACTACTATGTAGCTCAGATATCAAAGTTTGACAATTTTTTAAATTGAAGCTCCACAATGTTAGCTTATCACTTTAACTGAATGAATGAATGAATTTTATATGATCCACAGTGGGATATTGGAGAAAATGATATGATAAATGATATAAATGATAATCATAACACAAAACAAAATAAGAATTTTTTTTTTTTAAAGATATAAACACAAACTCGTGATGGGTTACAATGATTACAATAACTACAGTATTAAAAACCACTTGCAATGTGGTTAAATAAGTTAAAACGAATTAAATAAATCAATTCACAAGATGAGTTGATTTTCTAAACAACTATAGTGACATAGTGAGACGATTGTCTTAGGCATAATAAATTAAGTCTAACAAAATTTAAAGATGTAAAAAGAGTTAAACACAACTTAAATTAAAATCATTGTTGATAGATGTAGCTCATATAAATCGAAGCAAGATGAGCTTACAAAATTTGGCTAATTTAATCAGATCAGATTTGTTGTTGGAATTAAACAATTTACTCATTTTCAAAGTATTTGGTCTTGTTCTAAAGTAGGGTTTTAGATACGTCATTCTATAGTGACTAAAAGCGGGACACTCGAATAGATAATGAAATTCATCACCAATTTTTTGCAAGTTACATAGCTTGCAAACACGATTGCATCTGTCAATACCCTAGCATCGTCCAGTTACTATTGGAAGGCTGTGGTTACCACATTACAGCTCATGTCAGAGGAAATCATTTGTTTCCACCAAGTCTCCATTGAATTTCTTCAAAACTGTGGAAGCATTTCACTTAATTTATTCTGCATTTGATTGGCTGACCAACCACCCAATCACTCACCTACTATCCCATTCAAAATTTATTTCTCAAAGTATAAAAAATGGAATACCTGGTCACTCAACTTGTTGTTCCCTTCAAGGGACTGAAGGTTGTCAGGACTTGAGGTGGTATTATTTACCACCAGCGACGACCTTGTCAGCCTCCTCTCTGGGAACTGGGAAGTCATCGAGAGCATTCACCCTGCAACAGACTGGAGGGTCATCACTGCATGCTTAATAGGCACTCCCTGGATGTGGGCAAATAACATCATTTGCCCAAGCATTCTGTTGCATCTGACCTTCTCCTTGAAGCTCTCTGTGCCCCAATGCCGAGTCTGCATGAGGTGGGAGTTCAGACTTTCCAGGCAGCATCGGTAGCGATCTAGGGAGTGCTCTAGTGTAATGCCGCGTTTACACTTTGTTCCCGGCGGCCACGGCAACCACGTTTCAGGCCACCGTGGACAAAACGGGATGGACGTGAGACCACGCGGGAGAACGGGCTGGGGAAACGTGACAGTTCCGTGTTGCCGTGGATGCTGGGCCAGATTTTTTAACCGTTAAAAAATTTGCCACGGTGGTCACGGTGAGGATGAGAAACCTAGTAGGCCGTAGGAAAACAAGGGGAACGCAATAAAACTCGACAGTACATTATAGGCCGTAACAGCACTTAGAGGTGATTCGTAGCGTGTCTTTGCGCGTGATCTCACGTCCATCCTGTTTTGTCCACGGCCTGAAACGTGGTTGATGTGGCCGCCGGGAACATAGTGTAAACGCGGCATAAATGACACTTTGTCGCCGCCATGTGAAAACCAGCTCAAGTACACCTTCTCTGGGTAGCCTTCCAATTTTTGAATTATTAACTCAACATCTGCCAGAGATGCTGGCTCCAAATTGGAAATTAGATCCCGTAATTTCTCTCCTTGATCATCTGTAAGTAGCATATCGCAAGAAAATTGTCATATTCCGGTTATCTTACATATCTTAAATTTATGTCAACTGTTGCACAATGGCAGAAATAATACCGAACATACTATAACAAATAAAGATTACAACAATTAAACTCAATGCAGAAAGGCATTTCTATCCTCTTAACTGAATAAAAAAATTTGAGCCACTTATAAATTATAACCTAACATGTCTTGAATGGCAGAAATCTCTCTCTCTCTCTGAAAAATCTGTCCTGAAGGCTTTCAGTTTTTAATTTTAAGGTTTAGCTACAGACATCCATGACACTTTTTTTTGAGCCCACAACAATGAAGTAGGGGCTGTAGTAGCTCTGCCAATCACAGATCGGCATGACGACATTACTGTCCTCTTTACTGGTTGAGGAATGTTGAATTCACCAATGAAGCTCTACAGTGTGTCTCAAAAAAAATTGTGCAAGTGAAAACTGCCCTCTTTGGCAATTAGAAAATACTCTTGTGGCATAGTGCTCATATCTACACTTGACATAGTCTTAACTTTCAAATACCGTTAGTTTTGTTCAATTTGCTTGTCTTAATCTTGAGATGTTAATTTAAATCAGAGTGAAATCACAATTGTGCCACTTTTACTACAGTCCTGAGTAAAGGTGACAAAAGTGTGATTCCACCCTTTTGTTTTTTACAAGATATCTCGAGATTAAAACAAGCAAATTGAACAAAACCAATGACATTTGAAAGCTAAAAGTTTGCCCTTGACAGTAATGTAAGCATCATACCACAAAATTATTCGCTAATTGCCGAAGAGGGCGCTTTTTTACTTGCACAATTTTTTTAGACGTGCTCTTGATGGTGATGTAAGCATGACGTCACAAAAATGTTTATTTATCACCAAAGAGGGCACTTTTGACTTGCACAATTATTTTTGAGTCACACTGTAGACTTCCATATCACTTAGGTCCTGGAGGCTGCTTACTAATTGCATTTGTACAGATGTTTGATCACACCCAAAGCCATGGTCTGGTGAAAACTTTGTGTGTCGGAGTATCATGACATTGGCCATCTCTCCCTTGTGTAGTCCAATGATGGTACACCATGGCTTGTACCACACAACATACCTGTTCTTTTTCTGTCCGCTGCAATTGTCACAGTGTAGTTGTGCCGTGGTTTCTACAAGTCCATATTGCTCAAAATAGTCATGGAGGAAACTAATGATTTAATTGGAACCTTAAATTGCTCACCATTCCTTCGTCCATAATATAGTTTACTGTCTTGCTTCCCCGTCCTGTCACAAGTAACTCTGAACAACCCGCACTTTCATGGACACAGGAAATAAATTGGTCCTGGCTGCATTGTCAAGTTAAACAGATTTTATTACCTGATATACTGCTTGATGCCTAGGAGTGGAGTGAAGAAGGGGCTGAAAAAACTCTGCCAGTCATAGCATGGAACAATGACCTCGCCGTCCTCCCAACCCACTAGTCAAGGAATATTATATCTGCTGATTGAGCTTTCGATGACCATTTCACACAGATCCTGGAGGCTGCTCACCAGTTTCCAGTTGTAAAGGTGTTTGAGCCCAAAGCCACGGTCAGGGGAGAACTTCGTGTGGCCAGGTACCATGAAGTTGACCCTGACTTCTTTGTGGTACCCCATGATTGTACGCCATGCCATGTACCACATGACATACCTGTTCTTGTTTTGTCCGCTGCAGTTATCACAGTGGAGGTGTGCCGTGGTTTTGCCAAGTCCATACCACTCAAAATAGTCTTGAAGGAAACTAATCATGGATTTGGAGCCTTTGTTGTTTACCATTCCTTCGTCAATCAGATAGTTCACTTACTTGCCAGTCCCATGGCAAGTAACGTCAAACATCCCACACTTTCGTAGACACAGGAAATAAATTTGGCCTGGCCGCATTCTCAAGCTGAAAAGATTATATTACCTGATATAGTTGTACTGCTTGATGCCGAGGATTGGAGTGAAGAAGCCAAGAAGGGGCTGAAAAAAATCTGCCTATCGTAGCACAGCACAATAACTTTGCACTTTGCAGGTGTGCCATGGTTTCTCCAAGTCCATATCGCTCAAAATAGTCACGGAGGAAACTAATGACTTAATTGGAGCTTATTGCTCACTATTCCTTCATCAGTGAGGTAATTTACTTGTTTCCCTGTCCCAACACACGTGACTCCGAACAACCTGCACTTGCATGGACAAAGAAAAAAGATTGTGCCTGGCTGTATCGGATGTGATGGGAAGTGTATCTGCTGCGCATAGTCGAAGCTGTAATGCATGACACTGGGCTGTAGCTTGGTAGCAACAGCAGTCTGGGGACCTGTTTCAAAAAGCTGTTTGGAAAGTTTCGCATGATTTTACAAATGACTTGAATATGGCAAGCCAGATGTGATTCTCAATCTATTGAAATCACATCTGCTAATGTCAAAATATGCAAACATAATTATCACCCTTACTCCTAACAACTGTTTAACAACCATTTCAATGCAATCTTTATCTTTGGGCATTAATCATACTTTCTTAAAATGGCGTGATTAAATTTTGGCTTTTTTCACTTGACACTTCATTTTCGAGTTGCTTGTGAAATCATGCATAATTTTACAACAGCTTTATGAAACAAGCTGCTTGTGAAATCATGCATAATTTTATAACAGCTTTATGAAACAAGCTGCTTGTGAAATCATGCATAATTTTACAACAGCTTTATGAAACAGGCCGGTATCCTGCAACATGTCTATGTATATACGTGTAGTACGCTCCTCGGCAACATGAGCCAGGTGCTGTTCCGGCTTGTGTAAGCACTGTACCTTCTTTTCCTCCGACAAGTTTGAACTTTCGGAGATGCCTGCATCATTCTTTTCACATTACCAGCAAAGGTCAGATTTTGGGCAAGATGTCATGATGGAGGGTCATCATTAACTGGAATTTACTTCTCCCGCTCCTGTTTCCATGGTACTTGATTGTTGGGGAAGCCGTTGTCGTATAGTTTCACACTTCTGTTCCACTGGGTATCTTCCTGTTTTGAGAAAAGCAGATCACATGTATTAATAGTTACAATTTTTGTGAAATTCAAATTTAAATTTGAATATGAATTTTACAAAAGCTAAAAAAAATACAGTTTTCAAATATTGGGATGCACATCTTTCAGTTTTCATGTAAAAATTAATTGCTGGCACCTTAATAATTGAATGAAAATGAAGAAATGTGTAGGACAACTGGTAGATGCTCGGTACCTTTCCACTTGCCTTTTTGTTGAGCAAATGTTGCCATCCCTCCAGGTCGTAATTTGTTCTGATGACCTGGCTGTATACAGACCATGTCTGCACTGGATATTTGTCGTCCATCCATTGGCTGGAGATGTAGTTGAACATCTGGTAAGAAATATGAGGAGAAAAGATACTTTTCAGTGTATTGTTGGGATTGTTCATTAGCTTACCTCCTTTGCATAGTAGTGTCATCGGAAGAAGTATACGAAATACATAAATCTAAACCATTAAACAATTAATTACAACATCTTACTAGCAGTTTCTAGGATCAGACAAGTTGTCAGTAGTTGAGGCATAGGCAGTCGAGGCAAGGTCACTTGGGAATTTTTACTGCACATACCCTCCGGAGTTTTGCCGCAGTCTTTTCGTTCCTCTCGTATTTCTCCCATAGACTAAACAGCCTTCTCTGGACGGCACCGGCACTCTTCTTTACCCTCTTTGTGATCTGCCGCCAGGTCACCAGCCGTATGGTGATGTCTACCAGCACTGCCTCTCTGTGTAGGAGAGACAGCAACTGGTAGACACCGAGGGATTTCCCACTGGCCTTTCTGTTCAGCCAGTGGTGCCATCCCTCCAAGTCGTTATTCATCCGCACTGCTCGGTTGTAAACGGACCAAGACTGAATTGGATACCTTCCATCCAGCCATTGGCTGCAGATGTATCCAAATACCTGGTAAGAAATAGGAACACAAAGGATAGTTCAGCATTATGATGTCCTCTCTCGAGCTGCCTCGACAATGTCATCTTAATTGCTTTTGCTCAATGCATACTTCTCAGAATATAGATTTCTAGATCTAGATGCAGATGTAGATGAGAATTAGCTCTAAACTGCACCAGTGATGACTTCTAATTTGTTCACATGCACAGCACTTGGGTCACCGTTGTACTGTCACATCGCCGCGCCTAGGTCACGTGATTTCATTCTAAGAATATCTCTAATAATACTAACAGTCTTGCAAACTCATCTGAACCAAAATGATGAAAAATAGTTAGATTTATATCCGTCATTGTAAGTTTGTTGATACCTGGTTGGTCAATTGTGCATCATGTGATTAATGATATTCCAACTAGATCCATGGAGGTGTCGTCCTCGTGACGTCAAAACCCAAATAGTCGATACTATTTGGGTTTTGACGTCACACATAATGACGTCAAAACCCAAATAGTAGTTTCATGGCTTGTAAGAAAAGTCAGAAAATAATACTCCACGTTAATAATGCGTCCCAATTGTGTATTAATAAACTTTTAAAACATGTTTCAGTGCTCTGTTTGCCATTTTGCACGCTCTCTGAGTCTATTAAATCTTATCAAACGTGTTTTGTAAAGAAAGACAAAGTTTGTGAGGGAAGTATATAGAGTTTTAGTGTACCGAACGCAATTTTCTTCCATGCGTGTGAAAGACATTATAATGTGTAACACCCGTATGGAAATCTAGCTAAGTTTCAGACTAACACTGGGTTAGATTCGTAAAGTTTGAGTTTTGATTCCAGTTAAGATACGAATGAGGATTAACTTCAGTGTTTTATAGGTTTGTAAAATTTGTACTCGACCAACTAGAATATACGTTAATGGAATTGTATCCCTATTTGTACCGCAAATAAAAATATCGCGCAGCTGCGTGGCGTGCAACACACACGCACTCGTAGGGGTACCGTAAGTACAATTTCTTTTCTTTTTTGTTTACTTTGTGTAGTATCCCTGTTAATTCGATGACGGATATAAAACAATTATGTACTGAGACAAGAGTCTCTGTTTGAAACTATGACGCCCTCGGTTACGTTGACTGTTTACTATTTTCCCTCGGGGCTGCGCCCCTTGGGAAAATAGTACAGTCCACGTAACCTCGGGCTCGTCATAGTTTCAACCAGAGACTCTCGCATGAGTACATATTTGTATACTATGGCTATTGTTTCAGAAGCGCTTAATGTAGTTCTAGTGATACTCACCTCACTCTTGAAGGGATCATTCATGTGGACGGTGTAAATCGCCCCGAGGGAACCGTCATCCAAGCGGTATTGCACCTGGTCAACCCGCTGCAAGTTTTTAGGGCCTTTAAACCTCGGCCAGGCCCTTGGTCGCACCTCCTGCCGGAGCTTCCTTGGTAGACACGGTGTGCGGATGTAACACGACGGAACAAGCAGATTGTTGGCTCCATAGTAATTTCTCCATTTCACCCTGAAGTGGTCTGTTGTAGCCTCGACGATCACTGCGTGCAGCCAGACTCCGTACTCAGGGTCTACTGCATGCACAACATCTCCGATGCGAAACATCTAACGTTTTATTATGTGACGTTGACTCGAACCGAAAAATGGACTTATTTGTAGGCCTGCAGTATTTTGGGGTTGCTGATATCCGGATATCCAAAAGTGTGAAAATCCCGAAACAGTGGTCGGATATCCGCTGTTCAAAAAAATTAAAACAAGTCATAACAACATTTTTCAATAGCATGGGACTACACTGCTGTGCCAAATACGCCACTAAGATGAGGGGCAAAATACAGCTTTGAGTGACCAAAATAACGAGTTCATGGAAATTTTAATTTTAACTAAAGTACACTTACCTTTGCAGGCACCATACGGTTACGCGGGGGGGGGGGGGGGGGGGGGGGGTAATAACGATGTTCATGAAATTTTGATTTTAACTAAATTACACTTACCTTTGCAGGCCACCATACGGTTACGCAGGGGGGGGGGGGTAATAACGATGTTCATGAAATTTTGATTTTAACTAAATGTACACTTACCTTTGCAGGCCACCATACGGTTACGCAGGGGGTGTTTGGGTGTTCAAAACACCCCCTTTGGCCAAAGGGGTGTTTTAGGTGTTAAACTAAAGGGGGGTGTCCGGAAAATTTTGAAATTTGTGTTCACCGCTAATCCCCCCCCCCCCGCTGAGCGCTGGACCGACCGAGAAAAATTTGTGACCTCCGATTTTGAATGAAAAAAAATATCACTTTTCGGCGGCTGGGCAGACCAGAAAAATTTTAGACCTAGGAATTGGCCGCGGATAAACACCCCCCTTTGCAAAATCCTGCGTACGCCTATAGCAGGCACAATACTTACTGTCTTCAATTTGCTGTTTACTTTACGATTTTTCACTTCCGTTTATACTGTTCTGTGCATGCCAATTGCCATTTTGCAAAGTGCCAGCTCTGTGCGGGATGAGCAATGGCTCTGTCTGGTGCCCTCATACAGCGTAGGGGCAACATTGGCAAGATGGCAGCTAGCATGCAAACAAGAACAGGTTGAGACTATATTGGCGTAGATTCGGCGGGCTCACTAATATTCACGAGCTTGGAAATCCTGTTCGGCAGCTAGCTGACTTTATTTTCTAAGTTTCGTTTGACGGAATAAACCTCATCTCCAATCTCATTGAAAAAAATGATAAAAATAGCTCTGTAAATATTGCCTCCAACAAGATTCAAACCAAGGATCTTCAGATGTGAAGACTGCCTCTCTAACCACAGAGCTAGATGCGATCCGGTGACAAGCATTGGTAATTTTGTGATCTTATTGTATGTAACCAAGTTGTTCTAAGGTGTTAATATTAATGAGCCATACGTCATCGGCCGAACGAGATTTAAAGGCATTGTATAACAATGTTTCCAGTTTAAAAAATCTTAGCTACATGATTCCCCATGCTACCAGTGTCTCTGATACGGTCTAAAAATGAAGTCCTGAAAAAATTGCAGTTTAAAACGATCATTAAGTGCTTAAAGAAAGTGAAAATCATCGAGAGACCATTCCAGCTTCTCCCCATAGACTGCTGTGTTACAGAATTTCCTATCAGCCGAGATAAAATTAATGTGCCAATTTGTATCTGCACATACTGTACTAGTGACACCATAACTGTCCTAACTTTTGTGTTTAGGGTGTTTATTTGTGCATTCATACTGTCAGATATGTCAGATAGCAAAGTTCGACAGTTTTTTTAAACGGGTCTTCCACAGTGTTATATAGCGTCTTTAATATTCATGAGCCTGCCGAATCTATGTCAATATAGTCTCAAACAGAAGAAAATTGGAAACGGGAGTGAAAATTTGCAAGGTAAACAGCCAACTTGAGATCAATTAACATTGTGCTTGCCAAGGTAAGTGCATATTAAGCTGGAATTTAATGAATAATGGTGGTATTTTGACCATTTATAGCTGCATTTTCCTTTTACTTTGATTTTTTCTTTATTGAAAATGTGTTAGTCCCACATTGTTAAATTTTTGTAGGATACCGTATCCAAAAAATTCCACCCGTTTTGTACTTTGGCGGGCGGGTATACGTCCGATATCTATTATACCCGAAAATCATCTCGAAAAGCGACTGCAAGACTCTAGCTCTATTTGTTAGACCTAACAGTAGTTACGTAGTGAGAACAACCAATATAAATCACTTTGGAAAAACTCGATTATCTTATATTTTTAACTTGCACTTCTCTCTACGAGTAGGAGACGAAACAACAACCAACTGGTAGCACTACCTTATCAATGAGGTAGTTGCACTTGGTTTCCCTTTCCATCAACGCACGACTCCAAAGAAACTTCACACTTGCATGAAAGCTCTAGTTGCTGTATGCATCAAACCTCAGTGTTTATTTATCTATGCTTGTTTAGTGCTATTTCCAGATGTAGTTTAACATTATCTTCTTTGGGGTTTGTTGGTCTCCGCGAGTACAAGCAGTATGTTGTCGTCCATCTCCATTCATCACAGAAGTGCAGACAACTCTGCTGCTGATCTTTGAGATCTTCTTGAGCCTAAAATTTATTAGCTTCTTCTGTAGATCAAGATCTATACTAGCACAGAAATACTACTCATCTCAACTGTACATGAAATCTAATTAAGACAATCAATGGGACCTGACAACTCATCTGTGACAATATACCCTAGCAAAATTTGAAGCGACAAAATGCGACACACCAGTCATTTATAAATTATTTGAGATTTTTAAAAAAATTCACAAAAGGCACTACTCTTATCCAAATATATCCTGACTAACGCATTTTCAAAATAATTACTACCTTAAATTCTTGGCTTGCTACTGTTACTACACATAAACCCTCCCGTACCAATGTGCCCTTGTGTCTAATTTTTGTTTCAAAATTTTTTCAACGTTTAAGGTAAAAACCTGTGTTGTTGCACACTGCTATTACCACGGAATTAGACAAATTCTGCTTTGTGATTCATCAGAAATCTTCTTTGAGCTTTGTGTATTAATGTTCTTCTTTAGTTTCAATCAAATATCTCCTGGAGCCGTATAATGCATAATGTCTGACCTTCACCAAGCTCAAATTTTATTGCCTGGTCCCAGCAAACATTCGAAACATCTCATTACAAATCTCCCAGAGCGAATCTGTTATCCTAATATACTGTCCCAAGGGAAATACATTGTAAAACAGAACTATATTAAACAGACTTAGACTTTCCTTTTGTATGAAATCCGTACCACAAATATTTGAACAGTCATTGTCCATGCATAGTAGACTTATCCCATGGTTACACATAGCTTTCCGATCTTCCATTGCATACATAGAATTTACAAATCTTTTACCCAATCGCTTGGTCCCCCGTTCCATTATTTCCCCCCTCCTTATCCTCCCTTGGCTCGATTCTATATGGTAGATCGTGGTTTTGAAATGCTTCAGTAGGTCCAAATACTAACAATGGAATCTACAACTCAGGTTGTAGATCT
>JZLH01S0047031.1:9744-20327 GCA_001188425.1 Eucidaris tribuloides
CTTTAATATGATTAAGCCAAATTCTTTGTTCCCTGTGTCTGAACAGTAGCCGAGGGGCGTTCTGTGTTTCCCCGAAGAGAGAGAGACATTATTCACAAGATTGTTCTGATGTATTTAACATAAATGCTACGGATTTGCGTGATCTTTTTTAGGCAAAGAAATAAGTAGAGGCCAGAGTTATCAAATACAAGTTGACTACAATCCAGTACAGAGAAGAGTCGCCATTAATTGTTATGCAGTTAAATTGCGTACAACTGAAGATGTGTTAGGCTGCCAACTAACGTTTGATGACATAAATATGACGTCACAGCCATTTCAAGTTGCGCGCGCATCCTCAACATCAATGAGGCGTGGTAATTGCTTTGTGTCTCTGACTTGCCACTGAGAAACTGTGAGGGACTGTAGCAATGCGTTAACAATCAGGGAATATAATAATAATAATAATACATGTAATTAACATTTATATAGCGCTTATTAAACTTTGTTTCTAAGCGCTTACAAATTATACATAATTATACATAAAAAACCCAACAAAATTAACATTAGAAATAAATAAATATTTATCAATAAATAAATAAATATTTTATGGACTTCTGACAATTGATTATGAATTAATGACATGATTTGTTTTACTTTATAATTTAGATATGAAAAGATATTTCAATCATTTCTAGAAGCTTACTACTATATCCAAGACCATGCAACATTCGGATCAACTCAATACCTAAGAAAATATACTACAGAACATTTTTGAAGTCACGTGGATTAGTTGGTTATCTCAGGGCTCTCTACAATGTTATCCATGACGTCACAATCGATTTCATGGGTGCGTTCTGGTTTTTCCCAGAAGCGAGAGAGACATTATTCACAAGATTGTTATGATGTATTTCACATAAATGCTACGGAATTGCGTGATCTTTTTTAGGCAAAGAAATAAGTAGAGGCCAGAGTTATCAAATACAAGTTGACTAAAATGCAGTACAAAGAACAGTCGGCATTTAGTGTTATGCAGTTAAATTGCGTACAACTGAAGATGTGTTAGGCTGCCACCTAACGTTTGATGACATAAATGTGACGTCACAGCCATTTCAAGTTGCGCGCGCATCCTCAACATCAATGAGGCGTGGTAATTGCTTTCTGGCTCTGAATAGTTGCCTAGCGACTGTGGGGGATTGTCTCAATTCGTAAACAATTATGGTATATTTTTTGGAGTTATAGTCATTATTTTTCAATCAGAGACATGATTTTTTTTACTCTCTAGATATGAAAAGATGTTTCAATCATTGCTACAACTTTACTACTATCCAAGACCCTGCAACATTCGGAATAACTCAATAGGTAAGAAAATATACCACGAAACAATTCTCAAGTCACGTGGTTCAGTTGGTTACATCTCAGGGCTCTCTAAAATGTTACGTACGATGTCACAATCAAATTCATGGACGCCTGCACTTGTTTAATATGATTAAGCCGAGTTCTTAATTCACTCTGTCTGAACAGTAATCGAGCGGCTTCTGTACTTCAAAGAAGATAGAGACTTTCTTTACAAGTTGTTCTGATGTATTTCACATAAATGCTACGGGATTGCGTGATGTTTTTTGGTAAGGAAATAAGTAGACGCCAGAGGTTTTAAATGCAAGTTGACTAAAATCCAAAACAAAGAACAGTCGCCATTTAGTCTCATGCAGTTGGCGAGCGTACTCCTGAAGATTCGTTATGCTTCCACCTGACTTTGATGACATAAATGTGACGTCACAGCCATTTCAAGTTGCGCGCCATCAGCAACATCAATGAGGCGTGGTAATTGCTTTGTGTCTCTGACTTGCCGCTGAGAAACTGTGAGGGATTGCCTCAATTCAGAAACAATCATGGAAAATTTTATGGACTTATGGCCCTTGATTATGAATCAATGACATGATTTGTTTTACTTTCTAGATATGAAAAGATATTTCAATCATTACAAGTTCACCAAGACCGTACAAAATTTGATTAACTCAATCGCTAATTAGAAACTGTTATACCACGGAACACTTCTTAAAGGCACTGTATAACAATGTTTCCAGTTTAAAAAATCTGAGCTACATGATTTCCCATGCTACTAGTGTCTTTGATACATTCTAAAAATGAAGCCCTGAAAAAATTGCAGTGTAAAACAATCATTAAGTGCTTTAAAAAAGTGAAAATCATTGAGAGACCATTCCAGCTTTTCTCCATAGACGGCTGTGTTGCAGAATTTTCTATCGCCCGATATAAAATTAATGTGCCAATTTGTATCTGCACATATTGTACTAGTGACAGCATAACTGTCCAAACTTTGGTGTTCTAGGGTGTTTTTTGTCCATTCAAACACTGTCAGATATGTCAGATAGCAAAGTTTGACAATTTTTTTAACGGGCTTCCACAGTGTTATATAGTGTCTTCGTCGTTTAGTGCTTACATCTCAGGCAAGGGCGCCGGAAGCGGGGGCAGACGGGGCGCTTGACCCCCCCCCAATAAAATTTTGGGGGGCAAAACGAGTTTTTGACCCCCCCCCCATGTGCCCCCTGGAAGGTAAAAGTTATCAATTATTTAAAGACTAAAATGAACAATAAAGGCACTTTTCTTGTTTGAAATTTGTCAATTTCATAACTAAAAAATGCAAAATTTTCGCCCCTGACGGGGTACTTAAATTTTGTGTATAGATGGTAACCTCGCGTCCTTCGAAGAGTGTGCCCCGTGAACATACCTTCACTAAACCCTTTCTATTTTGCCTTTTCTTCTAAGCTTTCTAGCAATGTAAGAATATTTATCATTGCTCAATCAATGCGGTCACGTTTAAGCTTTTAATGAATACATTTCAGACTAAAACCGAAAGGCAAAGTGAAAGTGGCTCATCAGTGTACGTATGTTCATGAGAATTGATAATTCACGATGATTCTAAGCTCTCCGCTCGTTTGTTCTGTCGCATATGAATGTTATTTAACATATAGACTATGATACTGGGGGGGGGGCACTGACCCCCCATTCGACAAAAAAAAAAATGAAAATTGGAAATTCAGGAAAAAACGGTCTAAAAAGCATTTGAAAAATGGGCAAGCTTGTGACAAAAGAACTAAATTTTAATATCCAAATTAAAACAAAAACACAATTAAAATTGCTAACTGCTATCTTTTTTTGTTTGTTGTTTAGAAGCAGCTGCCCGAATTTTAAAAAAAATGTCACAAATTTCGGCGCGCTCCGCGCGCACTAATTGCATTCTAAGAGTTTGGAAAATTGAACGATATGAATGTTTAGTGGTATTTTACGTAAAATTTATCAGTTTTGTAGTGCCATTGATATTTTTAAAACTAATAATTGGGCGATACTTTTTATTGACTTTTCGTTCTTATCAAATTAATAAGGGGAGGGGGGGGCAAGACGACCTAACCACTAATTCTAATTTTTCTATTAGCGAAAATAACGAATTGCAAGTCAATGAAATACAGATTCATTTGTCACTAAAAGGGGCAAAAACTGTATTTGTTTCAAGGTGAAATTGCAAAATTTTCTCACCCTGGGAGGCGGAAACCCCCTCCCAAACCCTCCCCCAATCACGTTTTTATGTGACTATTCAATATCAATGTGACGTGTTATGCTACCACCTGACGTCTGATGATATTGATTTGACGTCACAGCCATTTGAATTTTCGCGCGCATCCTCAACATCAATGAGGCGTGGTAAATTGCTTTCTGTCCCTGAATTGTTACTTAGCAACTGTGACGGATTGTCTCAATTCGTAAACAATCATGATTTATTTGATGGACTTATGGCCCTTGATTATGAATCTATGACATGATTTGTTTTACTTTCTAGATATGAAAAAAAAAAAATCAATCATTACTACAATTAAGTTCAATGCTATCCAAGACCATGCAACATTCGGATTAGCTCAAATATACCACGGAACAATTCTCAAGTCCCGCGGTTTAGTTGCTTACATCTCAGGGCTCTCTACAATGTTATGCATGACGTCACAATCGATTTCATGGGCGCGTGCACTTTTAATACGATTAAGCCAAGTTCTTTGTTCGCTGTGTCTGAACAGTAATCGAGGGGCGTTCTGTGTTTCCCCGAAGAGAGAGACATTACTCACAAGATTGTTTTGATCTATTTCACATAAATGCTAACGGATTGCGTGATCTTTTTTAGGCAAAGAAATAAGTAGAGGCCAGAGTTATCAAATACAAGTTGACTATAATCCAGTACAAAGAACAGTCGTCATTCAGTCTTATGCAGTCGAAGTGCGTACTACTGAAGATGTGTTATGCTACCACCTAATATTTGATGACATTGATGTGACGTCACAGCCATTTCAAGTTGCGCGCGCATCCTCAACATCAATGAAGCGTGGTAATCTCTTTGTGTCTCTGAATTGTCCCTGAGTAACTGTTAGGGATTGCCGCAATTCGTGAAGATTCAAGGCACTTCATTAGACTTAGCGTGCTTATTTATCAATTAATGACATGACTAGTTTTACTCTATAATATAAAAAAGATATCTCACTCATGACTACAAATTGACTACTATATCCAAGACCCTGCAAAATTCGGATTAACTCAATGGCTATGATTATCATGATGAAGTCATGAACAACACCCTATTTACTTTATACAGTAGGTGTACTCAAAGTTTCACCAATTTCCAATATTTGTCTGGTTCGTATATGTAGTCACGTGGCCAAACCTCACGTCTGGTAAACTTCCTGTACATGTATACTTAAGGCCTATAATGATTTTAGATTTTAGATAATAGGGAAATCTCTCACAAGTTCTATGGAAAGTTGTACACAATGTGTCATGATCAATGCCAATTATCGTACTGCATATGGCGGCGATTGTTTCATTTCATACACCTTTAACGTGCACATTTCATGTATATGTTCATCTAAATCTTTAAAACAATGAAAAACAAAGAAAAACATAAGAAATTGCAAAAACAATAAAATGCATAAGAAATTGATCTGATATCGCATTTTTTTTCAAGTACATTTGCTAAAAACACTACAAAGGGTTTCTACACCAAAAATTAGTACATTTCGAGCTTCATTTAGTGAATTAGAGCAAAAAGTATGATTTCACCTATTAATTATGCATAAATAAGCATAATGAACTAAAAACAATTTTCATGAAAAAAAAAAATGAACAATTTTGTAGATTAGGTCATGGGCGACGTGCGTGCCAAATTTTGTCGCAATCATGCGGTCCACGGCTGAGATCTCGGGGGGGGGGGGGGTTACCGTAAGAACCAACTGAGAACCAATTACTATGAAATTCTTCATAGATGTAAAATGCACAATCAAGTAATGAATAGATATGCCAAATGCCAAACAACCTAAAATAAAGAACACACACACAAAGATACACATAACCAAATGAATAGTCAGTAAACAATTTGATTTCATTTAGTTTTATTTATGATTGTGTTGCATATATTACGTAATATTGGTTACGTCACTGTTATAAAAATGAAAAATATAATTTAAACATTTAATAAAGAATACTGTGTATTATATTTTCGGACAAGAGCAGCAATATAATCAATTTACCATCATGTACAATATACAGGCAAACCCCATTATAGTTCGGCTATAGCAAAGAAAAATTATGGGTCCCCAACTTCCTCCATTTGATGGGGTTTGCTTGTACATGCATTACATGTATCATTAATATTTGTCTATCCCATAATGACATCAAATGTAGTTATTTCAGGAATATGAAAATCATAACTTTTCGACATAAACAAAGTTCGGGAGTAGGCCTATAACACTGCTTTTTCTCACTCACCCCATTCATACACAGTATACATAATTTCCACTTTTTCAATGCATGACAGTAATTAGCACTTTGGTTGCTGGGCTAAAAATTCAGGTGGGTTAACCAGAGACTGGACTGTTTTGGACTTATGTGTATAACCTTTCTGTAATGTATGATTTTCTGTAAAAATCCAAATGCTATTGAGACAATTTACCTCATTTAGTTGATTAAATATCTTCAGTTTAGAAAAATATCATTGGTACGAATTTCCCTGATATTTATCATTCTAATTAAAAGGTATGGAAATGATTGTCTTCTCAGCGAACGGGTGCGCCATTAGTACCCCATTGAGGTTACACGTGGGCGGAGCCGGTGCACCTTTAGCACCGGAAGTGAATGCTAGGATCTGTTACAGACACAGGTTAACATTGTGGAGCCTCAATTTAAACAATAGTCAAACTGTGATATCTGAGCTACATAATACACGTAGGTAGTTTAAATGGACGACTAAACACCCTAGAATACAAAAGTTTGGAAAGTTATGCTGCCATTGGCATGGTATACATGAATAAACAAGTACTGCTCGTCCCCACTATAAATTAGTCAGACCTATCACACAGTAGTCTATGGGAGGAAACAGAGAAGGTCATGAGAAGGTCACAATGGATACTGTAGATTTTCACTCCTTTAAAGGACTAAATTGTCACTTCGAACTACAAATCTTTCAGGAATTCATTTTTAGACCTCACTTAAGGTTTATGCAGCTCACTTTTTTTTAAAATAGTCGTTATTGTTAGCCTGTGGCTTTAACTAAATACTGAAAAATTCTTTCAGCTTGGACATACATGTAGTACACTCCACATTCGATGCAAATTGTTGGTCTGAGGTTTGTCAGAATAGTTCCAGGGACTGGTATCAGAAGAGAAATATTTCAAATCAAGACTACAAACTACAAGTTTTCCCCTCCGAAGTAGAAACTACATAATAAATGCCATCCATAAACACTTCATATTCTGTGGTCATCAGAACCAACATATAAAAACAAGATTTGTTATAATATTCCAAAATAACATCAACTCAAGCAATGTTCTGGATGATTGTTGAAATTAGCACCGCGTCCTTGGATAAAGATAAGGTTAGACCTTTGACAATAAATTAATCATATCCAATATCATATAACTTAATGAATAGCACAATTTAATGTTCAAATCGTGTCCAAAATATACATAATAAAAATCTATGTCAGTGTAAAGTATTACTGCTTATACATTTCAGAAGAATCAAAATTTTATACTTCACAATATAAATTTAAAATACTAGCTTTCGTACGTCCCTGCACACAGGGTGTGAAGTCATTGAGATGCCAGATTAATAGAATAAACTACCATAATTTAATACCAATATTGTTTCAAAATTTTGCAAAATATACAAAATAAAAGCTTGTCACGTCACATTACGACCTGAGAGAATCATAAGTTTACAACACAAAATACAGATGCATTCAATTAACATACTTTGTTACCTCCACACATAAAGGGCACTAAGTCACTGAGAAAACCTTATTAGATTTCTTTAACAAACATAATGTACGTGATATAAAAATTATTTCCAAATGTTGAAAATACAAACTTAAATCATTATTACATTTTACCCTGACTTAATGCCCAAATTGTTTCTAAATGTTGGAATATGCAAAAACTAAAATCTTTGTTATATCATAACCTGAGAAGGCTCATTATTCCACAATTCATGATATACAATGGTTACCCTCCTGCACAAAGGACACTGCATCAGTCACTGCAAAAGCCATGGTCAATCATGTAACAAGTGTTTTTGCAGTATGATCACAGCTTTTAAGCAATTACAGTGACCACATACAGATATATTACTGTCATTCAATCTTCAATATAGTATCATCGGTTGTCCGTATGGGCCGTAGCATATATTCCCGGCAGAAGGGCCCTAACAATAAATTTTGAGAAAATCAGAGAAATATTGCCCTATTTGATATTTGCACTTGACAGAAAGAATGATCTAAAAATATCACACTACTTTGGTTTCATGTGAAAAACAACAATGGTTTTCAAGTTAGAGACAATTTAGTGTTAAGGCCCTTCTGCCAGGAACATACGCTTTAGGGCCCTTCTGCCAGACAAATGACAATATATTGTCATTTATACAATATAATATATTTATAATAGCATCAAAAGGTGTGATTCATCGAAGCTTTGAAAATTCTCATCACCACCTGGCACTAATTCAACAATTACATGTATGTTTTCTTATTTTAGAGCAGGATAGGAGCTTAATCACAACATTACATAACATCTGCTGCATATTGGTATTGAGATGCATAACATAAACACGTCAACCTAATCAAAGATCGATTTGAAATCAATATAACAAGTACACATATTTGTATTGTATTTAAAATACGGAATAATTTACAGATAATAAATGCCAACACTTAGTACTGAAAGGCAGATTGTTCATCTCTGCATCTGGATGAAGAACAACTATTGCATAAAAACATCATTCTTTCTAAACTTTCATTCTATGAAAATTTGAAATTTTCTCTTTTTTTAACACTTTTTATTGCAATTTGAACATGCACAATACAAAAAAAGGACAAAATATTGAGTGTCACAGTTACCTTTACATTTAATGATGTGCAACATCAATATACTACACACATTTTGTAACAGATTTTAGCTTTTGTAATCAGACATGACAATGTTAGTTTATTCAACAGTTACGCAATATTACGTCACCCAAAACAAGACACTTGGTAAGGATGATGATGATAATGACGATAACAACAAGATGAGAAAAAGAAAGGTGAGACAATGATGATAGAGGACCACGTCGATGATGAATTTAAAGTTCCATCTGCGTTTAACCCTAATTCTGGCCCGGGGGGTGGGGGGGGCTAAAAAAGCCCCGCCCCCCTCGATTAAAGTTCGGCCGACCATTCGCCGCGCAAAAATTTTTTGACCGCGTCGCTCCGCTGACTTTTACTTTCAAGGTTGCGCATCTTTTGAACCAAATTCGGCCACGTCCAAGGTACGCGTTCCGGAGTTACGCAACTTTTCATACTTCCATGTCACACCAAAAATCCGCTCAAAAAACATGATTATCGTGTCGTTATTTCAATGCAAATTGTGGTTTTCAAGTCCCAAATTCAAAATTGTATGAATTATTTTTACTTTTACTGATTAAATTAAACGTAATTTTATGCTGTTTCATGATCGCAAATGTGTCCCGAGGAAATTTTCATATGAAAAAACAATAAAAACAAAAGGACGAAAAAACAAAGAAAACATAAAAAATTCATGAAACACATAAAATACAATCAAGAAAATAACTCTGATCAGGCATTTTTTTGACAGAAATTGTTATAAATGTCATAAAGAGAATATTATCACACAAAATTAGCATTCTGTGAGCCTGTTTAAAGGAGTTTATAGGAAAAATATGATTATTAACTAATAATAGAATAATAATTACTTAAAAATAGAGATAATTATTTTTCAAAATCTAACTAATCAGTCTGGAGATTAGTCCGGCTCTAGCCACGTGCAAATTTTCGCCTGCCATCGCGTGCGATCCACGCGCCGAAGATCTAGGGGGGGGCCCAAATTAGCCCCCCCCCGGGGGTATGGCAAGTTCAAAAAGCCCGAGCTGATTAGGGTTAAACTTGGTAGACTACAAGGATGAGTCAAAGACTGGATGAGATGAGAAGAGACCACATTTTGTTGAGGGCAAAGTTGATTTGCTGAAAGAAACGACCAGCGTCCGTCTCCGCACAGTTCTTGAAAACGCTAATGGTGAACTGGATTCTGAAGAGAGACAAAGAAGACCACAGGAATATTAGAATACAGTCAAAACCAGTCTTCATGGCCACCGGGATGGCCACCTCTCTATAGCAGCCAACATGACTTTGAATGGCCACTGAGATGGTTCCCACGGAGACAAATTACTTGTTTCATAACCAGGCATGGAGGACTCGAGGCCGACTTTGCCAGTCCTCGGCCTCGGCCTCGAAGTCCCGTGACTCGTACTCGTCCTCGTGCCATGCGGCCTCGGTGATTTGGGTCAAGGCCGGGTCGAGGCCGCAAGATTTTATATGATCTGGTGAACCTAAGAATAAACCCTGTTTGATTTGTTTGGACATGGATTTTGAAGTATTTTCAACTAATATGCCAAAAAGAATGATGGAATCCTAATATACTAGTAACTTGAAGCTAAGTAAATTAACTTCTGATGACTTTATTTTACCCAGCTTGTAAGTTTCACAAAATTATTCATGTGGGTCGATGTTTCTCTATGATGTCGCTGCTCTATACTGCAACAAGACAGGCACGGTGAAAGTCGATGCCCGTTTATTAGCTGAATGTTCTGAAGACATTTAGTCATTTATACAGGGCACTCCCGTTATAACGAACACGCTTACAATGAAATTTCAATACAACGAAGTAAAAGTTCTGGTCCCAAAATCATTACCATTGAAGTCTATGGTGGAAAATTTGGTTACAACGTACACGGCTATAGCGAAATTCCCGTTACAACGAAGCCATTTCCGAGCCCAATGTTCAATAAAATACATAAGAAATGTGTTCCGTTACAACGAAATAAAGATTCTGGAAGGTAATGAGACGACACTTGATCGCCTCGTGTGTGTGCGATTGTGGTTGAGAGAATGGGTTTCTCGAACTGCACCGCAGAACGCTCGGGAGGCGTAGTGGGGGTGTGTCTCAAATACTTTGTTATGATTGGTGAGCTGCGCCGAGAGAGTGGCTGAGTGTGCACAT
>JZLH01S0047045.1:0-21997 GCA_001188425.1 Eucidaris tribuloides
TGGTCGTAGCGAGAAGGAATTGACAGAGAGTTATGCATTCATGTATCTCGAAAAGGAGGAAACGGTGAGTATTATTATTCATTTGTTTAGACATTGCGTTATTTGTGTATATCATTTAACATATTGCACTGATTCCAACATTTCAGGGGTTTTTTAACAACCAGTATCATAGTTTAATTGTGTACATGTGCCTTGCTCATGATACATACATTTCCAGTATTGTGAATTTATCAAGTAGAGGAAATGTGAGCTGCTGTGAATTCAAAATACATATTATTTTTATTATATTAGTTATATGCAAAATATAGTTATGATTAAACAATTACATTTTGGTAATATCACATTTATTATGTTCTTTGATATCTACATACATGTAGGCAAGGCGAATATGTAAAGAAGGTCTGAAAGTCAGCTTGAGAGATACACAACGGGGACAGTGCCTTGGAAATTCCACAATGGGTAAGGTTTGAGTGACACTACATGTAACTTGGCAAAGATTAGCTTGGTTCAATGTAAGCTCCACGTCTTGGTAAAGGGGCCATGCAAGTGTATCAGGACTTTGATACAGGCTGTTCACAGTGTTTGTTAGGGACTTAGGGTCAGGGAATTTCTGGAAAGTCAAGGAATTTGAAAATACTTTTTCCAGAAACATAATGCTAGGGAAAATCGGGGAATTCATCAATTTTTTTTTAGAAAGTCAGGAAATGTCATTTATTCAAGATATTTTTAAAGTGACCCTTGATTGGGAGTGTGGTAGTATTGCGATGCTGTATTTTTACATGCTTTCAAAAAATAATGTAAAAAAACGGTCATGGATATTTAGTTTTGAGCTCTGGAAAGTCAGGGAATTTTGAAAATGTGTGAGTGTAAGAACCCTGAAAAGATATTTGATGAAAGTACAGTAAAATGTCACATACTACAAATATGTACCATAGTAGCAATCTGTTATAAAATAGATGAGCAATGTTCAGGGAAGCAGGTTATGAACTGATGTTTAGAAGCTGGGATAAATTTTCTATTAACAAAAGAGCTGTGAGGTAATCAAAGGATACAGCTGTCAAACATGTTTCATTCTAGTTTAACTTCCATTGCTGCACTATTTACATTTTAAGACCGGTTCATTTCATTTGTCAATCCCATACATTTGCAGGGGTATACCTCTCTCGTTATGCTGACATTATTAAGCGGAGTGGATTACTTGAACGAGGAATGTTGCTGCTCTTCAAAATACTAAAGGTACAGTATCCTCCACATCTCGTGATATACATGTAGCATTGTCAGTCGGTGATTGCAGTGACAAGAACATACATCAATTGGTATCCTTGACTTTTACTAAACACTGCCTCTGCATGTCTGACTTTTCCAAACGATCAGTACTAAAAAAAATTCTTTGCTCTCTGTCGAAATGATATTTTATTTTATGTATTTCACACTATCTTTCGAAAATAAGTATTCTATTATGACTTGTGTATGTAGTCACTGTTTGGAGTTATTAAATGTGCAAAATCCTGGAGAACTGTGATAGGAATTGGCTTCTGTGCCAAGTTTTCGTCATTGTCAATGAATAAATTTTACAAATTGTGCTGCAACCAAATTTATGTAGTACATTATAATCAGGGTTATAGCTAGAAAGATTTCTGTGCCGGCTGTAGGAAGGAGTTACGCAAGCGGAGCGAGCAAAGCAAGCGTAGCGCTCCTGTGTTTCCACATAGAAAAAAGCATTTGGAAGCATTTATTTTACAAAATACATCTTCGCTGAAATGTAATGATGTTTAAAGCTCAAAATACACGATTTATGTAGAGATTTAAAACATTTTACAGTCATTTTAAAGCTTTTTTGTGCCGGTCGGAGGACTAATAAATTCAGCTCAGTGCCGGTCGGCTTCGGTTTGTGCCGGCTACTACCGACCGGCGCCGACCGCCGTAGCTATAACCCTGATTATAATCAAAGGTTACAAACATGTGTACGCACACATAAACAAAAAAACTGCACCCTTAGTATTATTTTGGTTGTACCTCAGATTTATTTTAATATCCAATATGTTCAATATTGATTGGAGATGCCAGCAATGCTGCTTCTCTATTGGTATTCAGTACCATTAAATGTAAATTTGTTTTCCCCTCTGAGACATGCATGTTTTCATTTTATTTCATATCCCATGTGCGTGATATCCAGGGCAAAGTGAAGTCAGTACCACTAACGTATGGAGAAGATGTACAGGAACCAACACCAAACTTTGATTGTCATGTGGCCAAGGACTCTGCAGATGATCAACCGGCTACTGCTCACATCAGGATCTTTGACACATCTCTGGTAACCACAGTTAGGCTATAATTTCTATCCCCCCTCCTCCCCCTTCCCCTCTGTTACTCTTAATGTGCTTCGGTGCCAATGTGCTACTCCTCCAGTGTCAGATTTATTTGGGGCTTGAGTTCAATCGCAGGAACATCATAAGGAAATAAGTATGGTAGAGGATAGAGAAAGTTGGAGGCTGTCAAACCTGTAACAAGACTTAAAGCCACTGGCTAACATTTACCACAGTTAAAAGAATGTGAGCTACGTAATCCTCCATGCTCCAAGTGTCTTTGATAAGGTCCAAAAATGAAGCCCTGAAAAAATTGTATTTCAAAATGATGATTTAGTGCTTTCAAAAAGTGAAAGTCTAGAAGCATTCAAATTGACTGGATTCACCTGCCCATTTCCTCCCATAGACTTACTGTGTGCAGATCTAGGCTATTTTATCATCCACCAGAGTAGAAATTGTTTATTCATGCATACCTTGCCATTGGCAGCATAACTTTCCAAACTTTTGTATTGTATGGTGTTTATTTGTCCACTTGAACACTATTATGTAGCTCAGATATCAAAGTTTGACAATTTTTTAAATTGAAGCTCCACAATGTTAGCCTATCACTTTAACTCAATAAAGGCAAAATACAGTAATGTTGTTTTGATGACTGACAGTATTATAAAGTATACAGTATGGCCTTTAAAAAATGGTACTCTAAATTCATCACTTTTCCTTTCGTTATACAAGAAAAATTGCCATTTTTCCTGTTCATTTGATAGCATGTTCTTTTCTGAGCAATACAACACTTAGATTATTGATTTTTGTTTAGTTTTCATTGTAGAGGCATTTTTGCAAAGCAGTGCATTTCATCTTTTGTAGCGGTAAAGTGGTAATGAGTTTATTTTTTAAGCAGACCCAAAATATACAAATTCACCATTTTCGGGAGAAAATGTCAGATTTGAGCAAAGAATTTACCTAAATTCCTATTTAATGACTTAAAACAGCACTACTATATGCATTTTGCCCATTTAAAAGACCCATAAAAAATATCAGGGAACTCAACTCTTGCACAGTTTCATCCTTCACATACTTGCACAATACACTACATACATGTGTATTGGTTACATCCGGGTTTTGCTGTTGTTTAAAAAAAATAGAATAAAAAATAAAAATCAACGACCAACTCGATTTTCAAAATTTCCCACTGGAGGGCAAGATAACAATTTTTTTTCTTTGCCTCATTAGCAGGGTGAAGGTAGTAAGCAGGAATTTTACTCAGAAATGTATTTTATCATATCAGAATCATGTTATTGTAGTTGTTATGCAGTTTGAGTTCCATAACCGCCATTTTTTCCTCTTGATGTGAGAGTGAAACCATCCTTATCTCTTAAAGGATGTTTCTTAAAGTAGATACTTGGCTTTTTGTTTTGTGTACTTTGCAAGTTTATAAAGCAGTGGTTAATGTGTAAATATTTTTATCATGATGAACACACAATAGCAAATGTTCATTAACAATGCAGGAATCTTTTCCTTTTCATGCAAAGTGTGTCACCACATGAGGGGCCTATTTGCCTAAAACTTTAATGAGAGAAATATCAGTGGTAAATTACAAAACCTGCAGTAAATACATGTAACACTGCACCATTCATTTTTGCCGTAGAAAAACAAACTTTTGTAAAAATAACCACAGTTTTAACTGGTAAAAACTTTATGCAAGAGGCCCCTGGAATGACCAAATACATTGGCAATATTACAGTACTGATCATCATCATGTCAATAAAATGCTATAATGTAAATTGTCCCTGAAATGTATGTATACCTGCCTTTTTCAGATCTATCTGTATGACTTTGATGATGAGGAAGCTGACATGAAGAAGAGGCCAAGAAATGTGTGTCCCTATGCCGTCGTTAACTTCACATATTCTGAGACTGCCAGTAAACCATCCATAGCATCAGCTGTTTTCAACAGGTAAGCCAGACATTTATTTTACATATTTTATTGCTTTACACGCATTTTGACTTCCATTACGTCTAATGGCAAACCAGGATTTTGAGATAGGGAGTAGACCAAGTGTTTTTGAATTTGAATAAGATTTGATTTGTCGGCGTGTTAAAAATTAGTTTCCACTGTTCACAGAAGTGAAACAAGAACTAACAAAGTGACTTCATGACACTTGAAAAATCAAAAAGATATATTTTTTTGTTGATGGATAATGTTGTCTCACTTAGTTAATGTCTTGTACTGATTATTATCCAACAACAAAAAACAATGGCAGGTACATTTTATCACTTTTCATCCACTGCAGATTGGGAATGATTGGTGGCTTACTATTTATATCAAACTTAAAACTTAAGGGATGTACTTTCATGTGTATGAATTGTCCATTTCTGCTATTTTCTGTGTTCTATATCCCCAAATTATATGAAAATCAGTCATCCTAGGCATGACTAAATTTTTTGTGTCCCTCTTACATTGATGATCTTTGGAAAGAAGTGGTGGTTACATCTGCTGTCTGTTTGTAAAAAAAAAATATTGCTTCTTTAAACGTCATTGCTTGGACTAGTCAGCTGAATTCTAACATGGGTAAAAAAAGCACATTTTATCATTACTTTCACCACATAACTTGTGTGTATTAAATCTACAGTAAGCATGTATATGCTGAAAAAGTGCAGTGACTTTCAAAGTAAACTTATTTTGTTAGTGTAAATTATAGCCCTAACCTTCAAATGATTCTTTAGTAGTAGATAAAGCTGAGTTCTTCATATTTCAATAATGTGAAATTTGTATATGGGCATTTCCACGGTAACTCACGTTACATTTTCATTTCGATTTAGGGTTTAGAGACCTATATTTTTAAAACATGGATAGAGTAGTTATAAATTTTGTTTGAATAGCAATGTATCCCTCCATTCTCCCTGGTAACAACAGCAAGTGAGAAGACTCTTTGGATAACTGTGAGAAATAACAGGTCAAATGTCGGTAACTCACGTTACACAATTTGGACATGCACAAATTCAGTATGCGCTGAATTTAAAAGTCTCCTCATACAAAAGACATTGAAACATTGATGACTTCTATTTTATAAACATAGAATATCAATGCACATTTCTGACTATGATATAAGTTGAGGTTGTTTTAAACTTTCTAGAAATTTTCATGTGAGTCAGTAACTCACGTTACGGTTTGTCCAACTTTTTTCTCAAAATATCTTCAAATTAATAGACTTTTGTTGGAAAAGCAATTCAGTTATCAATGTAATTTAAGATGTTTACACTCTTTCATGGAAAAAGTTTACTAAAAATGGTAATTTTGGTGTGTGTTTTTTTTGCGTAAAACTGATATTTATTCACATGTAGTCCCACATATTGCATTCCGTGTACACTGTTGCTGATTCTCCGAGAAGACAGCATTCGAGAACCAAATTTTGGGCAGAAATGATAACCCCCATCATTTCTGTATGATTCATAGGCAATCAAACCACTGAAATGTAACATGGTTTGAGATAAAGCCATTTCATAAAGCTTTTGGTTTGTCCTCTTTCTCATGGAAATGCCCATGTACAGATAGGAATAGGAATGTTTTTATTTTGTGTTTACCAGAGTTTTTACCCACTTTAATTAGTGTTTGTTATGGCTACTGATTTTGCTGTTTTACAGAGAGCCTATTACTCCTCCAGCAGAAGTTAAGAAGACACCAACTAGGAGTATAACTATTCCAGAGACTGCAAGTCCTTCCGTAGTAGCCCCCTGCTTCCCTCGTGATGAAGTGGTGACAGAGCGTCCAAAGGGTGACAAAGACAGGCCGTTTCGTGAGTAACGTGTTAATTTTTTTACCAACTAGCAAGATAAAGGTAACTAGTTGAAGACAAGGCACAAGTTATCTCGTCTAGATATCTATGGAAATGTGTGTTAAAGATTATGTCACGTATTTGCAAGTCCATTACTTCCCTTCATTATCAATGCCAAACGGTAGTTTAGTACTTACAAATGGTGTGTTGAAAGTTTGAGATCCATACGTCATGAATTTGTTGTTTTATGAGAAAAACTAATAACGATATGTTTCCAGAATATTGTTCTTTCCGCGAATTTAAATTTTGCTCAAATTGCGAATCGCGGTTATGTGTACCTTCGCAAGACCAGCGGAGCACACTGATTGGTTAAACGGCTAAACTCCGTGCGATCTTCGGCTAACGGCTGATCGGACAATATTGGAACGGCCCGTGCACGTCGACGTCACTGTAAATTTTTAAGTTTAATTGTCCAGATTTTCACCAAAACTATGTATTCTACCCAAAGGTTCTATGACAGGTGGTAATTTATACTAATCTTCACATTGTGAACGATTTGAGCTGATTTCATTCATTTTACCATTTTCTGACATGCAAATCCCTTACTCTGTCTTTAAAGCAAAATCAAACTGTCGACGGGTTAATCTTCTGATGTATCCAGCAAGTAGCAATCCTCACAGGGTATTTCCTTAGCTCTCGAAACTGATGTAGTATTGTATTGTATGTTTTTAATTGCTGTCATCGATCAGAAGTATTGTAAAAATGATGAACATTTCCCTAATAATGATCAGAAGTTTAAATTTCATTTTATTTCAACCATAAAATCAATATGTAAATAAGATGAACATGACAAAACAATATTGGACTATTGTCACTTGACACACTCAATTTTCATTAATTCCTTTCAAAACAAATGTTGTCCATTACAGCATGGGAGCTTGCCATAGGCAACATAGCAACAACTAATGAATGTAAGCTTGATTCCAAGTATTGAAATGTATTCATTAAAAACAGGTATATGGGATAGCTTCAGGCCGCCAAGAAAACAAAACCCATAAAATTGTATGCAAGATTAATCTTGTTTATTGCATTACATTTTCATTCAGTTGAAAAGTATGCTGAATACTCGGGGAGGAGTTACACGCTGTGGTCTGGCCAACTTAATAACAAGAGTGGGACCAGCTGTGAAGTATCACTCCTGTCTTTCGGCCTTTCGTTCCTTCCTTACCAAATGTGAGTATCTCAATAGAGTTGTGTTCACAATGTATTTATATTTTCAAAAAGTTCTGAGACCACACACCAATTTATTAACATATTTTAATCTTGTGAATACCTCCCTAACAAAAGTGCTTGTTGATGTCAGGTGGATTCTAAGTATTGAAGTGTTATCATTATTATTGAAGTCATATCTTCTCTATTACAAGGGGGCAGGGATGTAGTCGAGGCCAGATTTTGCTGGCCTTGGCCTTGGCCTCGGACCGAGTCATGTGTACAAAGTCTATGGGAAAAATATTTTTCCAGTGGCCTTGACTACATCCCTGCAAGGGGGCACTGACTTTTTATGCCATGATGACACTCCCCTCCCTCCACTTTCTCTTGTTTTGAGCATTTTCCCCTTTTAGCCCAACCCTCCCATTTTCCCTCCTCACCATTTCTTTCTGCGTTGTCCTTGGTCTTCCAGTTCCCTTTATGCCATCCACTTCCAGCTTCTATGTTCTTTTCATAGGCTCATAATCTTCCCTATTTAGTAACTGACCCATCCATCCCAACCTACCTGTCTTGACCTTTTCCACCAGCTTCTTCCAGACCCAAACTTTTCAAGAGCTCATTTGTTTTTTTATCTATCACACAGTTTCACCCTAAACATTTTCTGTGTCATAGTTCTCATCAAGATCCTTCCTTGTACTATCTTCATATTGTAAGTTTCTGAGCCGTACACAATCACTGTTGTAACACATGCCTTGAAGATCTTACCTTTCAACTTTGCCAGAGGCATACCCATCAACTGCACAACATTCTAAGTGCTGTTGTTCAGTTTCCGTTGAAGTCATTCTTCAACATGAATGATCATTTTCAAAAATGTGCCACCTTTCCATGAAATGTTTCCAATCTCTGAGGAATAAAAATCAAATGTGTTTTATTTTGTCTGTACTAGGCCTGAGGCATTGGACTCACTGAAGGCGATACGTACCAGTGAACTCAACCTGCCAACCAAAGTGTTTTCGGGGGCCATCCCTTTCCATTCTAGAATAAAAGAGTGTAAGTCAATGTATAGGTTTGATTGATGTATGCCGTCTTCAAACTTCATAAGACAGGTAGACAAGTCAGTTACTTGATAAAGGAAGGTTTATAAAATTTGTCCCTTTTGCTTTCCTATCGTGTCCAAATGTTTGTAACTGCAATCTTTAATCTTTGTTGAAGTGTCTTTTATTTAGCTGCAAATAGAGTAAAAATAAAAATCTGCTAAGTTTTGTGTAATTATGCATTACTTTTAATATTTTGCATTGCATTGGAACTCGGAGTTACTGACAATTAAATTTGTTTGAAATAAATCATGAAATGCTTTGAGATGTAGTGATATTAGATGATGCATTATTAGATAAGAAAAAAATGACTGTAATGTTAATGTGCTGTGATTGATGTCTGATAATTTTGTTGGTTGTTAGATTTGAATATTGATTGGCTATTCTGCTTGCAAGAAGTGCAACTATGTTGAATGAATACTGTATTTTTTGTATTTTATGTACTGATAATGAAATCAAGACATTAAAAATAGCAATTTATAGACTTGCAGCCAAATGACACAGCATATTGTATAAATGTGCCTTCATTATAATTTATTGCACATGATTTAATTTATTTGTTTGTTTCACTACACAGCACAAGCAAATGGCAAATACTATGTGTATGCAGAACTGCATAGTAAGGACAAGGAGGATGAAGTGTACACAAGGTTCTACAATTATCTCAGTAAGAAACAATTGGTAAGAGCAAGACTTGAGTTTTAAAAGAGTCTACATTTTTATAGTAATTTGTAACTTGTACTAATTTATGAATATAAAAATTTTGTTTAATCGTCCGTTGGATAGGATATTAAGTTGTAGGCCCTGTGGTGTGACAGAAATACCTCAACATATTTAAGTCTCTACTCCCTTTACATTATACTAGAAGTTGATAGCTGGAAGCCTGCAGATGACAGTGATTAATTTTGCATTACAGTCACTGTCATCAGTGATTTTTAGAGCGAATATTTACTGTTTGTGAAATTTATATAGAAGTGCAGATTTTTATTCATCCAAGTGAAAAATATAACTCTAAAACACATTGTGAAACTGTCCTCCATATTCATATTAGCCGTACTGCCTGGATTCAATTAATTTGTTTCACAGTGATCAATAGCTAGTCTGTGAGCATTGAGTTGGGAAAAATAAAAACTCTATCAAAGCACAAGTCACTGACCCCTCATTCTGTCCACTGATTTTGTTTCTTTGACAGGTGCTCAAAAAGCAGCTGAAGGAGAAGTTACTGTTGTACATCTTCCCTACAAGCAAGGTGACCAACAAGCTGGGCATGACATGTTCCTCTCATCCCAAGCTGCTGCACTGCTTGTTTGAGTCATATGTGCCTCTTGTAACACAACTCACCGGTGAGTATGGCAATGCAATGTAAACATTTGGATCATGGGGCAGGTGGGGACGACAGGCTTGTACGGAAGCCATCTAATTTGCAACAACTGTAGCTCAGAAACCATACTAACCTGTCACCCAAACTAAGATTACATTGTGTACGATGCCTCTATTCAATAAAGTGCACAATTTTGACCAGAGTAGATGAAGAAAATTATCTCTGGTGTGAGATGTACTGGGTTTTTGCACGAGCCTGTCATCCCCAAGGGGTAAATGATTATTTAGCGTAACTCAATATGAGCCACAGTCTAATCACAAATGCCTCTTATTTCAGTGTGCTTACATTAAAGATTGGGTTAGGGATTTGCAAGTCCATTACTTCCCTTCATTATCGATACCAAACGGTAGTTTAGTACTTACAAATGATGTGTTGAAAGTCTGAGATCCATACGTCATGAATTTGTTGTTTTATGAGAAAAACTAATAACGACATGTCACCAGAATGTTGTTCTTTCTGTGAGTTTCAATTTTACTCAAAATGCGAATTGCGGTTACTGTGCACCGTAGCAAGACGAGCAGAGCGCTCTGATTGGTCAATCGGCTATCCCCTGCGCGACCTTTGGCTAACGGCTGATCGGACCATTTTGGAACGGCACGTGCACGTTTGACGTCGCAGATTTTTTAAATTTGCTCCTGAGCAAATGGAAAAAGGATGAAGTTTAACCGTCCAGATTTTCACCAAAACTCAATATTTTACCCCAAGTCTCTATGAGAGGTGTTTTGGATATGATTTCAGCTAATTTGATTCATATAGATGTTTTTTTACGTGCAAATGAATAACCCAATCTTTAAACAAAAAAGAATTGCTTGAAATCAAGTTGCAAATGTAATCACTGTTGACAATACCAAGAAAAGAAAGAACAAGAATTGAAGAGTGTGGTTGCACTTGGGTGAGTGGCTCTCTACGTAGAATAATAGCCTGCACATCATTTACCCTTGCAGAACAATTGTAATACCTTTGATATGTATGCTAACATCAAAGAACTAACTTAAGCTTCAGTAATTCCTACAACAATTCAATTTGATATATTATGCAAATTGTAGATTTTGAAATTTTCCACTGATTCCATGTTTATGTTTAAAATCATTAATATTTCACCAAAATAGCATTTTCAGCGACTTTCACAATTTGGTTATAGTCATTATCATCTTTATTTATGTTGAATTAAACTGCAGCTTTTCATCACAGTGGTAGAGTGTGGTGAAAAGTCACCGTAGTTTCAAGTTGAAATACTGAAACATAAGGTTCTTTGCAGGTATGAAGAAAGAAAATGGTTATTTGCATTTTTATTTCCATTTAATATTTTTAGACATTGGTGTCAGGCAGTCAAAACACAAGATGAAACCCAACCTGGAGTCGGCCCCCATCCACGACATCGAGAAAGACCACGTGAAGCGCATGAGATTCCAGTCCTCTCTGGCGAGGCTATTTTACGAGCAAAATAAGGAATTGATGGAGATGGGTGTGAAAGGGGAGGAGCAGGTACTAGAATCTTTTCCCCCACCAGTGGAGTCAGGACAGTTTGTTGAAAATGGGTCAAAGGTTCATGATGATCATGAGCATGACCACTCTCATGGGTCAAAGGGCCATGAAGAACTTGAGCATGATCACTCTCTAGGGTCAAGGGGTCATGAAGGTCAAGGGCGTGACAGCTTTTTGGGGTCAATGGGTCAAGAAGATCATAGGCATGACCACTCTCTTGGGTCAAGGGGTCATGATGATCATGGGCATGACCTCTCTACTGGGTCAAGGACTCGTGAAGATCATGGGCATGCCCACTCTCTTGGGTCAGAGAGTCATGATGATCGTGGGCATGACCACTCTCTTGGGTCAAGGGGTCATGATGATCATACGCGTGACCACTTAACTGGGTCAAGGACTCGTGAAGATCACAGGCACAACTATTCTCATGCGTCAAGGGTTCATGAAGATCATACGCATGACCACTTAACTGGGTCAAGGACTCATGAAAATTATAGGCATGATCACACTCTTGTGTCAAGGGGTTATGATGATCAGGGGCATGACCTTTTTCTGGGGTCAAGGGGTCATGAAGATGAAAGGCATGACCACACTCGTGGGTTAAGGGGTCATAATGATCATACGCATGATCACTTAACTGGGTCAAGGGTTCGTGATGATCACAGGCATGACCACTTTCTTGGGTCAGTGGGTCAGGAAGGTCATGGGCATGACCACGCTCATGTCCTGCCCGCGTCAACATTTGTGGATACCAGGCCACACTCAAGGGTATCAACTCCAAATAGGACACAGCATGATGTTCAGCCAAGGATACCAACTCAAAATAGGACCCAACCTGTTGTGCAGTCAGGAATACCACCTCAGAACAGAACACAATCAGTTGGGCAGCCAGCGATACCACCTCAGAACAGGACACAGTCAGTTGGGCAGCCAAGGATACCACCTCAGCACAGGACTCAGCCTGAAAGTGAGTAATTTGAGATCATAGATAATAATAATCTAAATATTCACTAATGATTTGGACAAATGGAGTAAACTAACCACCTTGAGGTAATCTGAACATTGCTACTTTTTCCAAGATCTGGCCGAGGAAAAATAAATCAGACAGTTAGTTTTGTGCCTTAGTATTTAAAGGCACTGTATAACAATGTTTCCATTTAAAAGAAAAAGTGAGCTACATGATTTCCCCTGCTAGTAGTGTCTTTGATAAGGTCTAAAAATGAAGCCCTGAAAAAAATTGCAGTTCAAAATGATCATTAAGTGCTTTAAAAGAGTAAAAATCATTGTGAGACCATTCTAGTTTTTCCCCGTAGACTGCTGTGTTGCAGATTTTCCTGTCGGCCGAGAATAATTCATGTGTCAACTTTTATCTGTACATATTTTACCAATGACAGCATGACTGTCTGAACTTTTGTGTTCTAGGGTGTTTATTTGTGTATTCAAACACTGTCAGATAGCAAAGTTTGACAATTTGTTATACAGTGTGTATAAAAAAAAGTAGACATTAGAAAAAATTATTAAAATATTTTTCGTGATTTTGAGATAATTTTTTTGTACGAGTATTTTACCTTGGACCTAAGCTATCTGATACCACTGTTGGTATTGAAAGTATTTCACGCATGAATGAGCACAACCTGCTTTTGTGCAATCGGCCAAAAATGCATTTGCAAACAGAAGTGTGTTCTTATAGTCAATGTGTAATGCCTCACAGACAGGTGCTGCAGAAGCTATCAACTGATGTGCACAAGTATTCAATCCTCAGCATGCTCAGAGAAGAGGTAATATCAACTTTATGACAAAAATGAAGCAATGATTCAGATATACTCACCCAAAAAAGAAGAAACTGTCATGTTTGCAATATGAACTGTTAATTGAAAAAAAGTGCTTTCTTCTTTTTTAGGGGGTGGGGGTGGGTTGTATCTGAATCATCGCTTCATTTTGTCTTTCTTGTCACAGAATTGATATTAGATCTTCTCTGAGCATGCTGAGGATTAGAACATGAAGCAAAAATAAAGCAATGATTCAGATACAACCCATCCCCCACGCCCTAAAAAAGAAGAAAATATAATTTTTTCCGATTCACAGTTCATCTTACAAACATGACATTTTCTTTTGTTCTTAGGGGGTATATCTGAATCATTGCTTCATTTTTGTCTTTTTTGCCACAAAGCTGATATTACCTCTTTTCTGAGCATGCTGAGGATTGAATACTTGTGCTCATCAGTTGACAGCCTTTGCAGCACCAATCTATGAGTCATTAAACATTGACTATAAGAACAAAATTCTGTGCGCAAATGCGTTTTTGGCCAATTGTACAGAAGTAGGTTGTGCTCACTCATGCATGAAGTACATTCAATACCAACAGTTTCATCAGATAGCTAAGGTCCAAGTTAAAATATTCATATCCAAAATAATCTCTAGATCATGAAATTTCTGTGTAATCAATTTTTTTCTAAGTGTCTACTTTTTTTTGATACACACTGTATAGTGTCTTCAAGCAGGTATTTATCAAGCTCTTGTGGTAATAAATTGTGTGCAGTCGTGGACAGTTGCCCGATCTTCTGTAGTTGGCATGTGTGGTCTACAGGCACTGACTAGCACTAGCTTTACTACAGTTCAGGGTTACCACGATGAATGAACTGACTATGGGTACTCAAGCATAAATATCATTACTCATTGTTATTTTGGATGCCGCTACCCATACCAAAATGATTCCCATCTGGTCATGTAAAAAGTTAAATAAAGGTCATGGAAAGTCAATGTTTGGTTCTCAAATTTCTGTGGAGACCCTGACTTGTTGCATAGCATGGGGGTGGTCAGTGTAGGTCACTTTCAGGTCTGGATCAGAACATGAAGTAGGCTAGATGAGGAATAAAACACATAGGTGAAGTCATTTGATAGAATTCCTTGTGTAGGGTTGCAAAGGGTTGGGAACTTTCCGGGAATTTTGGAAACTTTCCATGGACAGTTTCAGGAAATTTCAGTGGGCTGGGAATTTTGGGAATTTTCATTTATATAATATCAAATGGAAAATTATAATATTTTTGGAAAATTTCAACAGTTCTCTGTTGCAAAGCACTCCTTCACATGAATAAAATAAATTTTACTTCTCTTTTGGCTTGCCTGAGCCTTTCACGAGGATAAATCAACCCAAATGAGAACACGCACAATTACACGTACCTGGATGAGATACATCTGAATGATGTATCTGATCCTACATTGTAACATGGAACGTGTGCAGTGCATGTACATGAAATGACAAATTGCACTGAAATGTCTATTTTTAATGAGTGGACTTGTCCATCGTATTGCTACTTAAAGTCGTAATTTCCAATGTTTGAGTACATGTAATTAAGAGTTGGATTACACTATCACATCAGGCTGGCGCGTACGGCATATCAGAAGTTTGTCTGGTTGAGCTTATATCAATTACATGCTGAAAACTGAAAACAAAGTCATTTTAGGAGTGTAATATTTTCATGATTTAACTAAAAAACAAACCAACTCACTGTATAACTTTACATTGTTACATTTCCTTCATTCTTTGTGTAATAGTGATTGTTTTGATATCATTCATGACATTTCTGATATAAGATAAATGATCAATTTAATTTTCAAAATTCAAAGGCTAAAGGTACAAATATATATAAAGTTGCCTAAAGTTACCAAAAATTCCCAATATTTCTAGAAAATTCCCATGGAAAATTTCCACACTGAAAATTCCCAGGAATTTTGCAACCCTATCCTAGTGATCTTCTTTGACTTGAAATATGAAAGAAATTTTTGTTATTGCTTCTTCATAATGTTGATCAACCTTTTGCAGACTTGACCAATTTACTCAGTAGAATTTCATGTTTATCACTCCTCGGAGATGATGTCATTGTTCCTTTCCACCTCTTTCATCATGTTGATCAAACTTTTTTGAGAGTCTAATACAGAACCACTCAGTGAAACTACATGCACCCCAATCCACATGGATAGTGTCATTGAAACTTAAGTATAATTCTTTTCCTCGAACAGGTGGCAATAAACCTGAACTTACTGAAAAGATCAAGGAAATGGCGTCCAAGGTTCACGACATGCTGACAGGGGGCATGGACCTGGGACTGGTTGCCACACCCACCAGCAGCCAGAGCAGCGGGGAGGAAACTGACGACGAGAAGATAGCCAGGATGAGGAAGACACTGGAATGTTTGGTCCAGGAGCGCGAGAAACTGATGAAGAGGCCAGACAAGGTGTGGGAATATAGTTCTTATGGTTATATTCCTTGACGTAGCTAAGAGCGGGCATTAAGGGAATGAACTGTATCATTATATTCTATCACCATTGAAAAAGAGCCTTACTTCCAGCAGCACATAACACATCACTGGGGTGACAAAACTCTGTATCTCGTTGTTCATTCAAAGCGAGTTTAATGTAATTTTGTAGCAGATTATTATTTTGTCCCAATTTCAGATTTCAGTCTCAAAAGAGAATTACAGTTGCCAATTAAAAAGAAGGCCATCTATTTATATTATGATATAAAAGGTAAATAGCATGATTGGGGTAGTCCTCAATTTGGGCTGAATCAAGTAAACTATGCAAAGATTCTGCTGTGATAATTGTGTGGTAAAACATTGATTCATTCATTGATTCATTACTGTCAATATTCCTTGTGGCAGGCAAAATCTGATGTGTAGCTTTCTATTGGATTTATTTCTATCTGGGGCTCAATCATGCTTGATTTTTAAGTAAACAAATTAGAGACAGATCCTTCCAGCTGGGTGATCCACTCCAGCTGGTGTATAGTTGGTATGTGTTTCAACTCATTTGGTTCTTGATTCATTTTCAAGTGTCCCCAATCATGTAATTAACCTTTAAGGCAACTATGATTTTTGTTTTGGGCCTTTACATTTAACCATTTTTTAGATACAAGGTTTTGTTACCCCAGCACTAAACAGTACTTAATCATGTAATATGTACATGTATTTGAAATACAGAATTTCAAATGTATAAATCTTACAGATGTGTTTACTCTGAGATACACTCTTCATAAAGGGTGTTACTGCTTTATGGCATTTGAAAAGGTACATCGCATGCTGGGAAAAGAAGACCGCTCTACAGATGAGTGATAGTCATCTTAAATGAATGACAGATTTGGAGGGTGCTCACCGCTTGTTTTCATGGTTAGGATTGCAGACACCATGATTCATATTTACTCAAGAAAATTAAGACTACTTCCATTGTTACATCTTGGAGCTACACATCATGCACAGCTCATGGGTCTTCTTTGTTAACAGTATAATATGTGTTTTGTAAGAGGAAGGTGTAGTGCTCATTCTGATATTTATACTCACTAATCATGCATTTGTATGACATGTTCAATTGGGATGGAGTTCATAATTGAATCAAATAATTTTTTTTAATACTTACCAGTAAATGTCAGTAACATACATGTAATACCTGCAGATATGCCCATAGTGCTTATTTGCCTTACGCTGTGACTGATAAAAGTGACTGACATTGTTCTGGTTTGCATTCTGCCCATGGATTGTGTAATGTGTGGATGTCGTGGCCTCAGAAGTTTTGCAAGTCCATTTCAAGAATTTGCATGTATTAGTTACATCTTTAGTCTGGGAGAGGATTGGATTTATACTTAATGGTAAATGTTAATAGGCTGAAAACAGGTCATTGTCCTGCTGATATTAGTCCACAGACATTTCCATCTGGCCACAAGTCACCACTGCCTTTTCACCCTTTTATCGTCCTTCATCCATGGATATTTATAGGCAAACTTCACCTATGGTGTATGCAAAAAACATTACGCATTTTCAAGAGAAAATGCATTGTTTTACCAATCCGTGTCTGTATTTTAATCATAGAAAATACACAGAATTCTAAAATTTGTCAGAAAAAAATCTTACCGAGTAGAGTATTAATGATCAACAATTAGAGTGCAATTTGTTGTTTTAAAAGGTAAGACTTTTCTCATCAAATCCTCAACACAATGTAAACAAGAAAATTAGACAGAAAATACCACATTTCGTACTTACAATTTGCAATGTTTGAAATTGTGATAAAATTATGTGAAAGTGTGCCAGTTATTTACATACCTAACTTTTCAAGGGAGAATTTGTTTTTAACTTTTTGAAGCTTACATGACAAAAGTAGGGTGTAAATATTTACTTACACAGAAAATGGTTTGTATAATATTCATATAGTAAATGGGTGCTGCCACGTAAATTATGCTAATTACGTACCAAATACTGATGTATCAAACCTATATTCCAGCCATCTTTTGAACAGATTATTATTTCCTTTTCATGTAAAAGGAAAATGCACAGAATTCCTGTTCAAATTTGCTTTTGTTTGTTTGACTCTGATAGGATAATAAACAAGTACTGTAATATCAGTTGAAAAAATCTGATTATCGCATAAATTCATTGCTTGCACTTGGTAGAATACATCATACAGATGTAAATGCAAAAAACAAAACAAGAGAAAACAAACTTATTGGGAAAAATTAAGGCTGACTGATCATAATCATGTAATTTGTCAAGAAGTTGTACTTTAGCATGGCATGGCAGCATGTCTATTACTTATGAATTAAGTAAGAGAACAAATTCAACATAATTGTGAATACGCTTTTCTGCAATAAGTAGTTTATTAATACAAGAGGAATTTAACATTTTGCAGGTGCTATATTTTTTCATAAAGAGGTGATAGGTATTTTGTGCACTGTTTATTTCTGCATCTGAAGATGTTTGTGGTTATTGCATATCTGTTCGTGCTGTGATTTTATGTCAGCTTTCCCAGTCATTTATCAGATGTTTGACTGACTGAGGTTGAGGTCGTATAACAGTAAGTTTAGAGATAATAAAAATGAATCATACGAGGTCACGGCAAATGGGATGATAAGATCTTGTAGAATACCTGTTGTTTACTTGCAAACTCCTGCCAGTTGGAGGTTAGAGCACATGCCATTTCTCTCCAAGTGACATGTATGTCTGTCTTGTGTATCAGTGTGTTGCCTTTCTGTGCCGGTCATATTTACTTGTCCTTTTCTCTTTTTCAGATTTTGGAGGTAGAAAACAAGCATTGTTACATGTTATTGTGGTTTGTTTGGTGATTGAATTGATATGTGGGTGGTGGGTATTTGTATCTAAATATAGCTCTACTTCTTTTGGTTTATGAGAACCTTGGCCTTGTCGATTTTGCTCTTCTTGAGTCAGTCATGTGTTTGCAGTTGACTTGTCCCACTTCTTGCTTCAGTCATGTGTGTGCATACTTGTCCCACCCCTCCTACCCCGAGTCGTCCTTTCAATGTAGACTGTCGGGTACAAAAGTCTGTCTTCTCCCTGTAAACTGTCTTCCACTGGCAATATATGTAATGTTTTAGGTCCCTACATCCCAGTTGTTTGTCAACACATCTTCTGTTGTTAGTCTTCTGTCCAAGATATCCTCTGTGTCCAGTTTCAAAGACTTGTATGGAAAGTTGTGTATGTGATCTAGAAGGGCAAACAAAATGTCAAATTCCACAATTTGAGTGCTACATTTACATACCTAATGCTCCAGCTCAATCACAAATTACAGTGACACTCTATAAACCAATTTTATTTCATAAAAGACACAGCTAGTGTATGTACTAGTTTCAACTGTGATTCCTTCATACATATTGTTTTTTCTTTCCTTAGTGTTTGATTTGAATAATCAACTCAGATTCATTCAAAAAAAGTTCTGCTATTGATTCTAGATACTCTGTGCCAAAATATTGGACATTTTTTAATACATGTGGTTATCTGTTTCTGTCACGTGTACTACGGAGTGAAGTAGCATTTCACTGCTTTATTTGTACACTTGTTATAGTTGGGCTTACCTGTCAATATGTTATAAAAAAAAAACATGAAATGTTAGTTGCTTGATGGGCATTGTTTTTAAATCACTTTGGGCTGCAAATGTCAATCACGCCCTGACGATTAAAGCTGGCAGATTTTTTTTTTTCAGAGCAAAGAGCTGTTTTGTAGAATGTCCATGCCAAAGTAACATGTCACCAGATTGGTTAGAAAAAAATTCAAACGTATCAAAACGTGCTTTATAAAGATAGATTATAGGTAATTATCAGATGCACTAGGTGCTTTGTAAAATGCTTATAGTAACGGATAACTTACAGGTAAGTAAACAAACGGCCACAGCAGGGGTTTTGCTCTCATTTTGTATGTATGTTTATAATGCAAGAAATCGTCGCTGAATTCACGAAGTGGCATAAACCTCCAAAATTGCGTCCAAAGTCAAATTTGAGTTATTTCCAGTTTTGTCATTCTCTGGCCATGGTCTTTCATTTCACAAAATTTCAGAACCCAGTTCTCTCTTATTAAAAAGATAATTAAAGTGCCAAGCAGACACGAGCCTGAAAATCTACAGTAAACAAATCCACAAACCGACACCAGCGAGCACGCGCCGTAACGCGCCATTCATTTCTGTACATAAAACTCAACGGCGCGCGCGCCCTTGTGCCGGTTCGTGAATTTTTTTCTCTTGCGCGCGCGACACCACTGCGCGACACGAGTGCTTGTGCCAGTTCGTGCGCGCAAAATCGTACTTGTTTTCTACACTAAGTGCCGCTTCGTGGATTCTTCCTACGCTGAAGCAACATTTTCTACAAAACGACACCTGCGTTTGAAGCTTTACTGTGTTAAAATTTGAACTTAGTTTAAGGATAATTCGACATGTAAGGCAAGAGTAGAGTCTTGGCTTTCTATCTGTGCTTGAATCATACAGTTTAACTTCATAACAAATCGTAATGAGCAGTTGAAAGACTGATAAAATCTTTAAACGCGTTTTACTCGAAAAGTGATTTCGCGCATCTTCGGTCGCGCGTGCCACTTCGTGAATTCAGCGACGAAATATGGGTTTGCTTACTTACTGTACATATCGTCGGTGTTCATCCGAACTGTTGTATCTCTATACGACAGTTTGATTGAACGCGCCATGAGCGAACGCGTTCAAACCAAACTGTCGTATCCATCATTCATAATACACATAACTTACGACAGTTCGGTTTGAACGTGTTCGCTCGAGGCGCGGTCAATCAAACTGTCGTATAGCGATACGACGGTTCGGATGAACGCCGACTATATAATGCACCCAGACACTGCATACTGGTATTGCATCAATGGGGATTGTAATACATTTATCAATAAACTTTGCCCAGGGACCAGTTCGTTTTGCAGAGCATATAATTTAAATAATGTCTCTACAAATCAGATGACAGGCTTCTTAAGTTAGCTACATCAATCTGTAGTACAAATTTACTTGCGTAAATGATTTCTTGTAGCTTATTTTTCTGGGCTGATGCTAGGCAGGCAGGATATTTTGTTCACTGCAGAGTTACTTTACAAGTCTTCTTTATTAGAACAGCTTCTGTATTCGTAGGTTAGAATCTATGTGTGTGTGTGATGCTGCGTGTTGTGACATAGCTCATTTGACAGAAAGCAATGAAATTTCATTCAGCATAATTTCATATTGCAATAATTTGATTTTTTAAAATAATATTCTTAAGCTGTGACCAAATTGAGATTAGAATTAACATCATCAGATATTAATTACCATTATGTATTATTTGAATTTTGCATCATAATAGTTAATAAAATGTTTCCACATGAATGTTTATCAAATTTATGACATACAGGTTACTAATTATCTTCAAAGTAAATAATTTTACATGTATAATGAAATATCCTTTTGTTTTATAACAGTAAGACAGTCAAGCAGGTTTTGAAGTAATCAGTTATTTCTACAATCACATTATTCCTAAAAGTATGCAGGAAATATATCACAGGGCATTGATTTTGTGTTACATAATTGTCATACTACTTACATGCATCTTTAACTCATTGAATTCTGGCCATTATTTTTAGATTGTTTTACAGTTTTACCAATTAGATTCATATTTATTATGAGAAAACACAGGTAATGTCTGTCCAAATCACATAAATAGCTTCCACGATCATGTCAAAAATAAAAGAAGCTTTCAGAAGCTTTCGGATGACATTGTGTTTGACCAAGTAAACAGTCATGTGGAAAAAAAAATTGTAACAGTCATGCAGGATCATGCAACAATGTACTGTACCAAGGAGACTCATTCTGTAGCAGGGCTTGACATTAGCACTTGCCCGCTTGCCCGGGACAAGTAAATTTTGTATCTGGGCAAGTGAAAATTTATGCAAATTAATTTTACTTGCCTGAATGAACAAGTAAAAAGTTTTTGTTGTAAAATTAAGAGTATCAAAGACTTGTGTTTTTTAATTCTGTTTCAATTTTGTGTCAATTCCAATTAAGTGGAATCTGTAAAAATACTTCCAACAAGGTTATTATCTCTTAGGAAACACAATTAACAAGCATTTTGTTCACTTGGGCAAGTAACAATTTTGTTCAGGCAACTGAACGAATAAAAACAAAAAGGTAACTTGCCAGACCAGGAAACCAGCCAAAAACGTTAGTGTGGAGCCCTGCCTGTGGATATTTTTTTTTTTTACTTTGAGAACCCTGTGGTGCTGCTGCTTTCAATAGGATTGAGACTGTGCAATGGACATTACTGAACTCATTTAAATTATTGCCAATCAGCAGTTACAAAACACAACATCTGGATGTATTTTGCAGGTCACAGAAATGAATAACCGATAAAGAATTGTAGAAACATAACTGCAAGACATTAATCCATTGTATCTTTTTAAAAAAAAGCGTCTTCAACAATAGAAAACAATGCATTGT
>JZLH01S0047054.1:0-11785 GCA_001188425.1 Eucidaris tribuloides
AAATGAATATTTTCTCTAATAGGTGATGTAATAATTCAGCGAAATTATACTCAATAATGATTGATTAGATATTAATCCAATTGTTGGATGTGTAGTTATGTGTTCTGCGAAATTTTGTTGAAAAAATTGACTGTATTTCTCTAGTTTGTCATATGTCACATACAGAAGTTTGAAAGATTTTGATGGATTTATTTTTTTCTCTTATTACCCATTGCATTTGACATTATCGCTGTTCTGAAATTGAGTTTACGAATTAACTTAGAGCATTTCATTTTGCGGGTTATGAGATATTTCAATTAGTGACTGACAAAATGGGGCGGGTAGCTTTTATATTAAACAAAATATTTATTTCAAAATTCGATCGATGACATTGTGTTGACTGATATGAATGTATTATCTATCGAACTGGATCAAAACAGCAAATTAAACTATGTTTCATTGTATTACAAGACCACCAAGCGATTTTTATAATTTTATAATAAGATGACTTTTATTAGAATTATAGAAAGAACGTAACTTGTATGTATTAGGAGACTTTAATAGTGATTACTGATTATGGTTCACATAACAATCCAGTGATTTTTTGGATTTAATGTTTCTTCGGAGTTCGACGTAATATTCAAAACTCTTCGAGTATAACTAGCAATTCTAGCCACACTAATGATAAATTGACAAACAGGTTTACATAAGAACGTTCGGGATTAATCTTATATTTTACGATCATTTTCCAGTATTTTGTATCAACAATATAGTGAATAATACTAATATAATAATAATAATATAATAAAATAATAATAATTATATAATAATAATATAATGATGATAATATTAATATAATAATATAATAATATAAGATATGATAATAATATCAGATACAGGAAATACTGAAGAAGGTATACATAAATTTCAGAAATAAAATGTGATTGTCAAAACGTATAATATGATAATGTAATAAGTGTTCGATAGTTATACACGATTTTTCTCATTGGTTTATATTGAATGTTTTCATTGGTTCCTAATTTCAAAAGAAAGAAGTAGATAATTCAAAACTTGGATATACATGTTTATTGAAATCAGTAACAAACAAGACATAAATTATATAAAAGATATCATAAACACCTACTTAATAATAGATTACATTACTTATATAGAATAAATTAAACACTGTTGGCTTCTACAATCGCATATTTATAACATTTTTCAGAAAATGTTTAAAAAGATGTATAAAAACTTTGGTCTCCAATATTATATGAATTATTGGCAAAAACCAAGATTAATATGTTACCTAGTCAATGTATATTTAAAACCCCAATGTATATCGTACGAACATGTTTAATATTTTTTAATCTTACTTTGTTATATTGGAAAAACTTTCTAAAATATACCGTTGTGAATATCAACTCATTTGATCGTTTTGTAAATGTAGAAAAGTGATTTACTTATTTTTAAGCCAACAATCATAGTTTCGGAATAATTTTTAAGCAAACTTGAACTTTTAAAAGGCAAGTGGTCGGATGTATCTCTCTAGAGTTGTGAAGAATGTAATACACTATATTGAAGATCCACTATGTGACTTTTTAACAAAATCGGTATTCGTCTGTGGTTTTTATGACAGATTAAAATAGCTAAAATTATCCTTTATTTAAAAAAGGGTACAAAGAGAAAATTCAAATTATAGACCTATTGCTTTATCATTTTTTTCAAGACTTATGAAAGATATTGTACGTAGAATTTATGAATTTCTTGAAAAATAGGTAACTATTATATCAATGAACAGTTTTTTAGGAGAATTATTACTGTTGGGAGCTTCATTTGACTAATTAGATAACTAAAAATATTGATAAGGTAATTATTGTTTAGGGGATTCATGGATTTGTCAAAGGGCGTGGTTGACAACATCGAACACCACATTGCTGCTTAGGAAACTTCCTATGGTGATCCGTCGGAATTGTGTTGAATTTATTCAAAAATTTTCTTGTAACAGGAAAGCAGTATGTGGTGGTTTGTGGTGTGAGCGCTGATTATGAAGATCAAATGGGGTGTTCTCAGGGGTTCGGTTTTGGGCCCTCCTGTTTCTATATATGTAAATGAACAATTACTTCAAATATTTTAATTCGATATTTGCAGATTACATTCTGTTATTGCTTCACATAATTAATTTAAAGAGTCATGATGATATTATGAATGCAGATTAAAGAAATGACTGTTGGTTTAGAGTGCAATATATTATTGTAAATGTTAGACAAAACAATTACATGATTTTTCGTTCAGAAACAGGAGGGTCGCAACAACTAGCTACCTGTTAAATTGATAATGATATTATTTTAAAAAGAATTATTCAGTTTCTTGGGTTATAATTGATGAGTTCTGATTGAAGCACATTATTATATATTTCCTGAAGAATGTATCTAAGCTTAGGATTTTACCAGATTAAAATTCACTTACGTCAAATATTTTGGTTAATGTGTGTATAAAGTATTGTCTCACTGAGTTTGAAATCATATGGGGTAATACTAAAACTTATTTTGGCGACAGAAATTATTTTGTTACAAAAACAAGCCTATTCGTATGTTACCATTCTGATTTTATTTCCTATCCGTCACTCTTTGTCAGTTACAGGTGCTTCCAGTCAGGAATTAATTACGATTGAATATCATTATGATTTATGTATAAATTGTCAAATTTAACTACTACGTCTATTTCAAATATCAAATTTACGGCAAAATACTGGAAATACTTCTCGTTTATCGCCAATGTCAAAACTCAGTTACAATTGCTATACTACACGCAGTAATCATTTTATTAGTTGGTACTAGAGAATGCGAACGAATTGAGTAATGATGTAAAGTGAAAGTTCCATTATCTTGTTTTAAACGACTTTGAAAAACTATTTATTATGGTTATGTGCAATAGATTTTGAGCAGGACTGGAATTTAAGTTCCTTAAGTTCATATCATGATAATTATATTAATGCATACGTGTAATGAGGATGACTGTAATGTAAGTTTTAGCATTTGGTGTTGTGTGTGTGTGTGGTGTGTGTTGTTGTGTGTGTGTGTGTGTGTGTGTTTGTGTGTGTGGTGTTAGTGTGTGTGTGATTGTGTGTGTTGTGTGTGTGTTGTGTGTGTGTTGTGTGTGTGTGCTGTGTGTGTGTGTGGTGTGTGTGCTGTGTGTGTGTGTGTGTGTGTAGTTTCGTCGTTTTCGTGGTAAACTATTTTAAGTCATTGTTGGTTTATATGTTAGCGTCTAATTTCAATTGTGTGAAGGATTGCCTATCCATATTGGTTTAAGTTATCACGTGTGTTATATGTATTTGATTGTTATTGCATTTGTTTTTATGGTTGAATAATGTTGAATTTGAATTGAAGATGATGCATGATAAATCGTTTGAATGCTGAATTGTTTACTGATTTCTGAATGTCACGCCGTTACCTTGGAACTGCCCTAATCGGCTGCGAGCCAAGACACGAAGAGTTCAGTCGTTCAACCATATTCAGTGTACATACTTCACCCACTGACCGCTGAGCTCAGCTGTTCATGCGAACCTACACAAATCCGTTTTCTGCAATTTGAGCAAAATTTAAGTTCACGGAAAGATATTCTGGTACAAAGCTGCCACTCGTAGGGAAAATCCGCTACCGTAGGGGATTTTGGCCTTGCGCAGGCTGTAGGGGATACCTACGGGGGAAAATGACCTTCCGTAGGGGAAACGTAGGGGGTTGATGATTTGCAGGGGATGTAGGGGGTTTTGACAATTTTCAGAAATATTCTTGAAATTTTCAATGGATTTCCTTTATATTCGTCCATTTTGTCCATCTCCAGCGAAGAAATCGTGATCGATATTTTACATTTACTAAGGTTATTTTGTAGGGAAAACACACCTTCGTAAGGAAAAAGTTAATTTTCTAAGGGAAACATGAGTACGGGAAAATTGTGATAATTAGGCAGAGGGGAAAAGTGGTGTGCGTAGGGAAAATACGCATGCGACGTAGGGGGAAATCAAAATTTTGAGTGGCAGCCCTGTTCTGGTATCATATCGTTATTATTTTTCTTATAAAAGAAAGTTCGTGACGAATGGATCTAAAACTTGTAACACACCAATTGTAAGTACTTAGGTACCGCTTGATTATGATAAAGTGAAGTGATGGACTTGCAAATCCTGAACCCTATCTTTGATGTTCGACTTGAATACGCCAGATAACATCTTCTGTCTAAGTTCTCGCTGCAATCTTGTTGTACAGTCAAGTATCACGGAACAACATTCACTTGGTTTTGCTTCTATACCTTTCGTTGCAAATGTGGCGCTAGACTGTCCAAGGATATGATAAACCGGTTATCTTCAACAAAATTTGCATATCTTTTTCTCTCTTTTTCTCAGTGCCAATTGGAAAGTGAGCTAATTAAGTTCACAATGACGAACTTAATGGAAATGAAATTTATCACGTACATCGCCTTCAGTGCCTTCAGATCTCTGCTGCCAGATTAGTCACAAGTAATGGAAGATCATCACATATTTCTCGTGTCTTCATCAGCGTTTTATTTTCAAGATTTATCATCAATTCTTTTCACGGCTCTGCACCAGCTAACTAACCTCAAAGAGCCCCTTAGATATTACAATCCACAACTCTGTAATTTTGTTCGTTAATCTGCAACATCCCCCGTGCGCACACTGCAAAAAGACTGGTGTTAAATATGCAACACCGAACTGGAGTTAAATCTCCATGTTCATTTATGGTTTACATTTACACCCATGGGTGTAACTTCAAAATATAAAACGTTTTTTTTTTATGGACTTCATTAGTTCCTGTTAATAATGGTTGTTGATGGGGCGGGGGGGGGGGTGGTNATGAATTTTTTCTCCAAATCCCAGGTCCAAAATTTCCCACTCACGCCAGCCGCCGAAAACTCGCTCGGGGAGGGGGGTGTATGAGAAATGTTTTCTCCAAATCCCTTTTGGCAAAAGGCCCCCCCGTAGTTACGACCTAAAACTAATCCGTACAACAAATGACACATAATTTCAATCGTCAATGCAATAACGTAAACACGTGACAATAATCATTATCGCCACGTGACATAGTGGGATGTAAGAACGACGACTGGGACACACAAGACTTGCGTAGCCCATCAGAATGCTTGCATGCAGACAAGGAGTATTCCCTCTTTCCTTAATTCTGCGCGATGGTTGAGTACCTCAATGATAGTAAGCGACCTTCAATATTAAACACCCCCTTTTCTTTGGCTAAAGAGGGGTGTTACATTTTTTGAGGTAAACCTATCACCCCGCCCCTTTTTTGCGGTCTTTTTTTTTTTTGCTGAAATCATTCCCATTTTAGCCGTGGAAGCGCTTGAATGGTTTTTTTTTGAAAAATTTAGGACCTGGGATTTGGATTTTTTTGGGGGGAGGGGGGGGTCACAACCCCTCGTTTCCTATTCCTTCGGGGCGGGGGTATTAATGGCGTATTGGTGGTATGTACTTAAGCATATCAGCAGGCAACGCTTCGACTTGAATAGTCGTGGATGTGGTGGAATAACCAAGCCCCGTGTCTTATATTACGGCAAAACAATGATAAACTATGGTAAAACCGGTACCATGGTTTACCATGGTTTTCGGCAAATTTGCCATGGAACCGTGGTAAAACCATGGTATTATCATGTTTTTTACCATAGTAGTACCGTGGCAATACCATGGTTATATCATGGTAAAACCATGGTAATTTCACGAATTTTCACAGATGGTTCTATGAGATGTTTCCCACACTTTCTAGTCCTAACACATAGACACTCACACACCGACAAACATCAATACCCCACAAGTACGCCTGTGCAAATGTGTGTGTGTGTGTGTGTGTGTGTGTGTGTGTGTGTGTGTGTGTGTGTGTGTGTGTGTGTGTGTGTGTGTGTGTGTGTGTGTGTGTGTGTGTGTGTGTGTGTGTGTGTGTGTGTGTGTGTGTGTGTGTGTGTGTGTGTGTGTGTGTGTGTGTGTGTGTGTGTGTGTGTGTGTGTGTGTGTGTGTGTGTGTGTGTGTGTGTGTGTGTGTGTGTGTGTGTGTGTGTGTGTGTGTGTGTGTGTGTGTGTGTGTGTGTGTGTGTGTGTGTGTGTGTGTGTGTGTCATCTTAAAAGTTGTTCAGAACATTTAAGCCAAGGAAGTAGAATCAGAGAAATAACGCAAAAAAGGCCCACATTGTATTTCGAACAAATGGCTGAATTTCCACTACTACTTTGCCTACGGAAATGTGTGGCGGCACAATCCGCGTGATGCGTTTGCCTACAGATACATTAAATGCTCCATGCATTCACACAAAATGAATATCAATTATACTGAACGCGGAATGTAAACACATACCGGTACTTATGTAAATGCACCCTAATCACCGCAATCACCGTGGCCAAATCGATTCCTCTCGATCGATCTTGAGACTGTATAACAGTGTTTCAGTTTAAAAAAAATGAACTACATGATTCCCATGCTACCAGTGTCTCTGACATGGTCTAAAAATGAAGCCCTCAAAAAATTGCAGTTTAAAACGATCAGTAAGTGCTTTAAAAAGGTAAAAAATCATTGAGAGACCATTCCAGCTTTCCCCTATAGACTGCTGTGTTGCAGAATTTCCTATCGCCTGATAGGAATTAATGTGCCAATTTGTATCTGCACATATTGTACTAGTGACAGCATAACTGTCCAATTTTTTGTGTTCTAAGGTGTTTATTTGTCCATTCAAACACTGTCAGATATGTCAGATAGCAAAGTTCGAACATTTTTTTACGTGTCTTCCACATTGTTATAGGTATAGTGTCTCTTATATAGGACTCTTTACTCTGCGTGTGATATTTTGGTTCTCGCGACTTGTTCATTAGTTTAATTAGTTTACCGTGCAATAGTAACTATGAGGGAAGGAATAGATTGCTCCTAATATGATGGCCTAGTCACCCATGAGGACTGTGTAATTACAGGTGAAGGGTGCATTTGAAAAGGGGAGGGTGAAATTGGGTGCTAGTTACGAAGAAAAACAATCATGAAGGGAGATATACTTTAGCAACACGTAGCGAAGTGAAGGACACTAAAATGTAAAAGTTCATTTGTATTTATTGGGAATCCTTTTGCTTGTCTAAAATCATCATTGATTTTCAGACAGATGAGGAGATGTGTATACTCTTGGGGGTGGGGTGGGGGTGGGGGTGGGAGGAGCACTGTCACTACAAGACCCTAAACAAGTAATTATACTTCGATCTCAGTATACCCTAAACCAGTATTCAAATCTGAAAAGATACCCTTTAAAGTGTCTTCCACAGTTCAAAGGCAAGTGAACCTGTGTTCTGAGGCGTGATTTGTAAAGCTTAACCCGCTGATGACTACCTACATTATCTCGGACTGTGGTCCATGGAGAATGGGTGTTATACCGAAGAATAAATCGTCTTCAACGAGGACCTGATGTCAACGCGCAATTTAACTACGGACAGGACGTAAAAATAAAATGCAAACGTTTGTGAACAAGACAATGCGCATTTTCGCAGTATGCCTATACTAATTGTCAGAAGCAAACAGACGCTATATTTCATACATTTCCAATGTAATTGGGTAAATCTTTTTGTTGTGTTGAAATAAAGAAGTAAACGCACACTTTTTTTTTTATACATAACGAATTGGGTTAAAACATTTTTGTTGCGCTAAAATACTGACGTAGTGTGTATAATGTACATAGCATTCCAAAAGAACTTATGCAATACTTTCTCTCAAATTCACAAACCATTTTACACATTTGTTTGGATGAATCTAACTTAACCCTAAAAACCCCAAGGGGGCGCAATGTGCCCCCCCCCCCACCACATTTTCCTTCGCCACTTCCACAATTTTTGACGAAATTTCATCAAACTTGATGACTTTTCCTAAAATTTTATGGCAAACATTTTGATGTATAATTTAGGGTTACCCGTGAAATTGTGTTGCCATGGCAACCACATTTTGAAGGTCATGTGTGTCATTTTTTGATGTTTCATTGCTTTTCCACTACATAAAAGAGCTACTGTCACTTGCTTTTCATTTCTTTTGGCTCATTCATGACATGAAACTTATGTTTCATCTATTTGAGAACATATTCAATCAATTTCTCTTTTTTTATTTTGTTTTTGACGCCAAAACAATAAAAACAATAAAACATATTGAAAATTCATTATTCTTGTTATTTTTCTTTATTTCCCATGCTTTATTTCTATATTATACAAGATTTGATGTATCAAAGTGTAATTCCATCAAAAAGGTGTACCAGAATGAACAAAAAATAATGTATCCATGTTATTTCAACTCTTTGGCACAACCAACAGTGCATAGTAATTATGTGCATTATACGCATTACATTATCACCATGTATGGTAACACAAAATATGAACCCCAAACAGGCAAAGTTTACTCAAAATACTTATTTTCTATCAAAAATATGTTATCTTGCATAATTATTGACAAATTAATCACTTGTAAATACATTCATAGGATATTGAAGACGAAAACTTAGAAATATCCAACAAAATCCCTTTTTTCTATATATTTCATTATATTATGGTAATAGGCCTGTGTGACTTGGTAATTTCTATGATTGCAGTTTTGTAGAGTTTTTATTTTTTAAATGTGTGCAAAATTTTAGAGTTATGGTCCAAAATAAGTTTAGAGAGGGGACTAATTGTGCACCCCGCCTTGGCACGAGAGCGAAAATAGCTTGGGCTTTTTAGGGTTAATTAAAAGAAAAAACGGTCAAATCATGATAAAATGCCCAAAAGTACAAAAAGTACTCAAATTGTATTTAAATGCTATGTACATGAACACAGAATAGTAATGGTTTGAAGAAAGTTAAGCCCTGGAAAATGAAGAAAAAATGATGGGAAGTGGGGGGGGGCATGTGACGTATCAAAATCATATAGCCTTTATAGTGGTCCGAGTATGCGTTCAATATTTTCTTTTTCTTTCTTTTTTTGTCTCGCTTGAATGAAGTTCGGCAGGCACCTAGTAATCACTTTTTCTGTTGGTCATGGTCTGTTGGTCTGTTGGTCTGTTACGAAAATGTTAAAGTTTTTGTTTTAACTTGCTCTCATTTTTTTTATTTCTGCATCAATTGTGTTCACACTTGGTACAACTGATCCTTCGGTAATGATGGATGATGAGGTCAAAGGTCATCTAGAGGCCAAAGGTCAAATCATACGAGGCCATGTGCATCATTTTTCTTGTTACGAAAATGTTAAAGTTTTTGTTGTGCTCAAACTTGGAACAAATGATCATTGGGTATTGTTACATATATGATACCTACAAAGGTTACATCAAAGGTCCTATAAGGGTCAAAAAGCCATATTACATGTTTTATTGATCGCGAAATCAGGCGAGACTCGTGGTTCGCGAACCACCTTGTCAAGATATACTATATGGATGGTTGTCGATGAGGGCGGAATGCGTGTGACTAGAATCGAGTTGCTCGCGAAGAGGGGATTCTAGGGGTAGGGTTAGGGTTCTCATCATAACCCTTACCCTAACCCTGACCTCATGTCCCTTGATAACAGAGTCATTCTAATTTTCTTTTAAAAAAATGGCATTCGAGTTATTTCGATTTAAAACACTCGGGTATTCATCGGGATGTAATTGCAACAATGTCAAATTACAATGATTGCAAACCACCTAATGCATACGATTTCACGGTAGCAACTACTAGTATCTTTCTATCTCAGTAAATTGGAACACTTACAACCAGTGGCGTACCGTGGGTCCACTGATTGGGGGGCACCCAGTCGCTCGCTCGAAATTGTATTTTCAGATGATGGATTTATTAAAGCACTGCGTACGCCAAGTGTATGGTATAGCGGTGCTGAAATGTTAAGGGTTATTTTGGCCATGTTTGTATTAAAATGTAACCAATTTTCAGTCATTTTGTATTAAAATCCCCATTTTCATGTAAAGTTTTACAGGGATATTTTATGCATATGTCATAATTATTTAAAAAGCATCTCCACGAGCGAGCTTAACGAGCGAGCGGTTTGGGAAACCAAGAAAATCTAAGAAGGAAAACGCGTTTTGGTAATGTTTTCTTTCAAAGTAATTAGAAATAGCTATATTGTGACAGCAAACGGAATTGTAAGTGTTTATTTACACCCTTATCCAACAATTGGGTGCAAAAAAGGACCTTTTTACAGTGCCGTCAGATTGTTTTTTTTTTTTTGCGTAGCAGGGAGGTTCCAGACGCCCACCTTACAATCCCTAGTAGGGTTCCAAGCGGGGGGTCAGGGGGCGGAGCCCCCTGAAGCAGGCGAGTTCTAGCGGTTTATGAGCTTAATTTTCCCCTCTGATGACACTATATTTTGATGAAATTTTGGAAAATCGACAATAAATAAAAATCATCCAAGTTTTCAGAGTTTTGTTCCCCTCCTGTGGTATGGCAGGTTATTTAAGAACATGGTGATAATATTTATCGGCGGTTATATAAGTATATTTTAAACCTTTGTTAACACTATAGTTTCGTGAAATAAACAGTTAACAATAATTAAACGCCATAATGATTAAAATACGTACTTTTCTTAAAATGGACGTTTCAGATTTTGTGGGTGTGTACGCACCCCCGCCCCAACCCGGTTACGGGGATGCTTTTCAGGTTATAACCCCTCTATCTGATTCGAAATTAATGTATTATAAGGGCACTCAGTGAATGATAAATTTTGGAGGAATTCTATACAAAATTGTTTGATTTGATAAATTGCTATAGCTATTCCTAGTTCAAAGTTGATTATAGAGGTAATCCTGCGAGCGAGCGCAGCGAGCGAGCGGTTTTGAAAGCAAAAATAATTCCTCTGATCTACAGGGGAGACGATCGAAGAATTAATCTCGGTCGTAAACTCATTCTGCCATACATTCTGTTTCAGTGTAAATCAGTGTAACGATTACCTATAATGACTGGTTTACAATGAAAATCGGAATAGAACCCTAAATTTGCAAAATAAAAGAGGTTAGACAAATAAATATATTTAATTGTATAGATCCCTCTCATTCTTATATTTTCTCATAATAAATGTTCAGCTTGTGAAACAGATGTGAATATTACTATTTAATCTTCTGAAACCCAACACGCCAAACCACCACTACCCTAATATTTCATTATAATGCCAATAGAACTTGGGGGTTTAATAAAGCAAGAAATTGGTGTGCCACAACCTGGGATAAACTGACCTTGAGAAATAGATCGGGATTCGCACGATGCATTAAGCCAATCTTAAATTTTCAGCTGGCAATGAACGACAGCATGAGAACAGATTTGGTGATGCAGAGTGGTGTTTTGCCTCCGCATGAGATGTTGCGTGACAGGTGCATATACACGGCCGTTACGTTTGAGGAATTACCGAGCGATTCCCGCTTCTTCGAGTACAAGGTGTCTGAACAAAAAAATGTACCAAAAAAGCGCTCTCTAAGGCAATTCGAAAATACTGTTGTGACACAATGCTTACACTAATGCTGCGGGCACAGTCTTAGCTTTTAAATGTTTTTTTTTCTGTTAAAATTGCTTGTTTTAATTTCGAGATGTGTTTAAATAACGACAGTGTAAAAATCACAATTGCGCCACTTTTACTATAATCAGAATTAGCATCGGACCCTATTCTTTCGTAAGAGTGGTACAATTTGATTTTACCCTTTCGTTGTAGACTAAATATATCTAGAATTTTAAACAAGCAAATTGAACAAAACAAACATCATTTGAAAGCTTAGACTATGTCCCTGACATTGATATAAGCTTCAGTCATAACGTTATTTTCTAATTGCAAA
>JZLH01S0047067.1:3400-16576 GCA_001188425.1 Eucidaris tribuloides
CACACACACACACACACACACACACACACACACACACACACACACACACACACACACACACACACACACACACACACATACACACGCACACACGGATTCTTTATAACAAATTTCACATCGCCATGGAATTTCGTGTGCAAAAGTACATTCCTGCTGCATTTGCGCACAAAACTATTATGCATAATTATTTTGACTAGTGCCTTGCCTGATGTTCATTGTACTCGGCAGTTAGCAACGGATTATTATAAGTCCGATTATGAAATTTATTTTTGCGACGAACGAAGAAAGCCACATAACTTGGCGACCGATGAACTAAGCACATGAAGAGTTGCTGTGTTTTTATGCTCGTCCAAACTAACGAACATGTTTACGATAAAGTCTATGAGCAATTAGCAGCTGAGCTGGCTAGTCGTTTAGAAAATTGAAATACCAAATGAAAAACACGATATATCGCTATAAAAGTATCATACTGACTTGCGGTATATTTTGCGCTGGATTTCAGTCCGTCACTGTATGTCACTGACACGACTAATTAGGTATTCCGCGAGTCAACTTTGATCATCAAGTCCAAAGAGACGTTGACGAGCAATCTATAACAGTCCTCGAGTTAAGGCTGTCTGTTGCGGCACAAATTGTCACTGCGTCACAAATTGTCGCCGGCGACAATCTGTGACGCGGCGACAATTTGTGCCGTCAGGTTTTGAGCAAATCGGCACAGATTGTCGCCGGCGACAATTTGTGACGCTCTTGCTGATCCTAATTTTTTACCTCACTGGCGACAATTTGTGCCATGAAAAAAAACCTAGCGGCACAGATTGTCGCCACCGTCACAAATTGTCGTCACTCACTAAATATGTGTCTGTTTGTATGTCTGTTCGTGCATGTATCTGTGTGTCAATGTCAGTGTTTGCTTGTGTGTTTAATTGTGTGTCTGCTTGTGTCTGCGTGTCTACGTGTGTATGTGTCTCTTTGTGTGTCTGTGTGTGTCTGTGTCTGAATATGTCTCTTTGTATCTGTGTGTCTGTATGTGTGTCTGTAGTTATCTGTGTGTTTGTCTTTGTGTGAGTCTGTGTGTCTATTTGCCTGTTTGTATGTCTGTCTGTCTGTTTTTGTGTGTGCGACTGTGTGTTCGTCTGTGTGTTTGTCTGTATCTGAATGTGTCTGTTTGTGTGTTCATATGTGTCTTCACATTTGTATGTGTCTGTTTCTGAATGTGTCTGTTCGTGAGTTCATATGTGTCTTCACATTTGTATGTGTCTGTTTGTATGTGTGTCTGTTGTCTGCTTGTGTCTCTGTGTGTTGTGTGTTTGTCTGTATGTATGTCTGTGTGTTTGTGTGACTGTATGTGTCTGTGTGTGTCTATGTCTGCATGTGTCAAGTCTGTATGTGTCTGTTGTCTCTTTGTGTGTGTCTGTGTGTTTGCCTATGTGTTTGTGTGTCTGTATGTTTGTCTGTGTGTCTAATTGTGTGTCTGTTTGTGTCTGTATGTCTGTGTGGGTATGTGTATGTGTGTGTATGTATGCGTCTATGTATGTGCCTGTGTGTCTGTGTGTGTATGTTTGTATGTCTGTGTGTTTGTCTGTGAGTCTGTTTGTATGAATGTGTCTATTTGTGTCTCTGCATGTGTCTGTCCGTCTGTATGTGTCTGTGTCTGTGTGTGTCTATGTGTCTGTTGTCTGTTTGTGTGATTGTGTGTTGTGTATTTGTCTGTATGTGTCTGTGTGTCTATTTGTATGTCTGTGTGTTTGTGTATGTCTGAATGTGTCTGTTCGTGTGTCTGTCTGTATGTGTCTGCGTATGTATGTGTCTGTGTCTTTGTGTCATTTTGTGTCTGTTATCTATTTGTGTGTATGTTTGTATGTCTGTGTGTTTGTGTATGTCTGTGTGTCTGTCTGTGTTTGTGTGTCTGTATGTTTTTCTTTGTCTGTAAGTGTCTTTTTGTGTGTCTGTATTTATTTGTTGGGTTTGTGTGTCTGTATGTGTCTGTGTGTTTGTTTGTGTGTGAGTCTGTGTGTCTGTGTGTCTCTGTATGTGTCTGTGTGTCCGTGTGTGTGTGTCTTTCTGTATGTGCGTGTTTGTGGGTCTGCGTGTTTGTATGTGTGTCTAATTGTGTGTGTGTCTCTGTGTGTGTGTTTGAATGTGTCTGTTTGTGTCATTGTATGTGTCTGTGCGTCTGTATATGTATTTATGTGTCTGTGCGTGTGTCTATGTATCTGTATGTGTCTAGTCTTTATGTGTCTGAGTGTCTGTATATGTGTATGCGTCTGTTTGTCTGCGTGTTTGTTTCTGTGTCTGATTGTGTGTCTCTGTGTGTCTGTATGTGTCTTTGTGCTTGCCTGGGTGTCTGTTTTTGTCTCTACATGTGTTTGTCTTTGTCTGTGTGTTTGTGTCTCTGTGTGTCTCTACGTGTCTTTTTGTTCGTAGTGTGTGGTTGTGGGTATGCGTTTATGCGTACATGGGGTTTGTGTATCTCTGTGTGTGTATGTGTGTATATATATATATATATATATATATATATATATATATATATATATCCGTCTATTTGAATGTATGTGCCTGTGTGTCTGAAAGTGTATGTTTGTTTGTGTGTCAGTCTGTGTGTCTGTGTGTATAAATGTGTGTTTGTGTCTCTGTATGTGTCTGTGTGTTTGTCTTTGCACATGTCTGTGTGTATGTGTGCGTATCTGTGTAACTGCATGGTTGTATGTCTGTGTATGCTTGTATGTGTGCGTATGGTTGTGTGTATCTGTTTTTGTGAATGTATGTGTAAGTTGGTAGTTGGTGTGGTGTCGGAAAGAGGATGTACAAGTTAATGGTGTGCATTTGGATATCTGTAAGTGTCTGTGTTAGCCTGTATGCGGTTGTGAGTGTCAGGCAGACACACAAACACACAAACACAAAGATATACACATAAAAACAGACACAGACAGACACAAACATACACAAACACACAGAAACATTAAGCCACACAAATAGACACGCACAGAGACCCACAAATTCAGACACAAACATACACAAACACACAGAAACATTAAGCCACACAAATAGACACGCACAGAGACCCACAAATTCACACACAGACAAACACACAGACACACAGACACATACACACATACGGACACACAGAGACACACAGACACACACAAACAGAATGGATACATACAGACGCACAAACAGAGACCACAGACACACACAAACAGAATGGATACATACAGACGCACAAACAGAGACGTACAGACACACGAAAAGACACATACCGACACATACAAGCACACAGACAAACACACAGACACACACAAACACACATACATACAAACGGACACACACAAACACACATACATACAAACAGACACACAGACTCACACACAAATACAGACATATATTAACACACTTGTAGACACACAGAGACACACACACATACCGTACACAAAAACATATACAGACACACATACACATAAAGACGCAGACACACAAGCATACACAGACAGACACACACACACAGACAGATACACACAGACTAACACAAATAAACACACACAGACACACAGATACACACAAACAGACACACAGGTACTTACAAATAAAAATATACAGACACGCACAAACACACAGACACACATAAACAAACACACAGAAATACAAACAGACACACAGATACATACAGACAAACACGTAACACACATACACACAAACAGACAACAGATATACAGACACACAAACAGACAACAGATATACAGACTAGACACATCCAGACACATTGACACAAATGCACAAACAGAACAGACACATGCAGATACACAGACAGACACACATACACATACACATACAGACACAGACACACACAAACAGAAACATACAGACAAACAGACAGACACACATAGACAAACACACATTACACAAACTGAAACACTCAAACACACCAAAACAGACACATACAGACACACAGACACATACAGACACACATACACATACAGACAAACATACAGACACGTATAGAGACACAGAAACATACAGACAGACACACATACGAATACAGACACACAAACAAACATACAGACACACAGACACATAAACACACACAGACGAACACACAGACACATATAGACACACAAACACATACAGACACACATACAGACAGAAATAGACACACAAACAGACCACAAATACATACACAGACACACATTGACAAACATACAGACACATATAGGCACACAGACACATAAACAGACACACACATACAGACAGACACACACAGTGACATACCGACCAATAGATAAACACGGACACATACAGACACACACACATACACAAACAGACACACAAACAGAAACAAACAAACAGACAGACACACACACAGACAAACACACTTACACTCAAACAGACACACACTCAAATACACCAAAAAGACACACACAGACAGACGCACAGACACACAAACACAGACAGACATACAGACACACAGACACACACAGACAAACATACAGACCCATATAGACACATGCAGACAGACACACATACACATACAGACACACAGACAGACACACAGACACATACAGACGCACACATACATACACAGACAAACATACAGACACATATAGACACACAAACAGACACACGCATACACCTACAAACACACAAACACATAGTGACATACACCCACATACCCACAAACAATTAAATGTGATTTGATCATGGCTGGCGACAATTTGTGCCGTCAAGTCCGGGCACAAATTGTCGCCGGCGACAATCTGTGCCGGTGGCGACAATTTGTGCCGTCAAGTTTTTCACAAATCGTCACAAATTGTCGCCGGCGATAATTTGTGACGCGGCGACAATTTGTGCCGCAACAGCTGCTGTCTGTCTTTGCTCTAACCGAACTCTTCAAGACGAGTTTAGAATTTCACACGCGCGTTGTTTACGTACCTGCTCGTAGGTAGACGTCAAGATACTGTTGTGCGAATATCGTATAATCTTTGTCAACTCGAGTAATGTGATATGGATTTAATTTCAATAATCACGTCATAAACTACGTTACACCTATTTGGCGATCATAATGACTGCCGCAGGAGGGGGAGATTTCATATCATACCTGGAGAGGGGGGGGGGGGGCGAAAACACCCTCGCGCAGGGTAAAATCACCTTAAGGATGCACAGGTCAAAGTTGTGAATTTGAAATCCGGTGACCCGACATTTGCTCCGGCGACAATTGCTCCGGTGACAATATCTCAGAAGACAAAGAGTTTGGGTTAGGGTTACTGTTGGTTTTCTAGTTCAGAATAGGGTTAGAGTTAAGGTTAGGGTTGGGGTTAGGGTTAGGGTTAGGGTTTAGGTCAGGGTTAGTGCATGAAATAATCGTCGGAGCAATTGTCGCCGGAGCAAATGTCATGGAACCTGAAATCCACCTCACCCGCATTGATTAAGTTAAAGTGATAGGCTAACATTGTGGAGCTTCAATTGAAAAAAAAATGTCAAACTTTGATATCTGAGCTACATAGTAGTGTTCGAATGGACAAATAAACACCCTTTAATACAAAAGTTTGGAAAGTTATGCTAGCAATGGCAAGGTGTGCATGACTAAACAATTTCTACTCCGGTGGATGATATAATTGGTATGTATTTCAGCTGATTTGGTTCTTGAGGCATTTTCAAGTGTTCCCAATCATGTCACTAACCTTTAACTCTAATAGTATACGGGGGGAGTGGGGTCAAATTGACCCCGTCGACGAATTTCGCGACCATTCAGCCGCGCAAACGTTTTTTACTTTTACTTTCAAGTCTTGCGCATCTTTTGAGACCATTTTCTTGATAATCGGACATACCGTTACGACGCTGCGCGATATTTAATACATGCATGGTAAACTCAAAATTGCTCAATTGTACAATATCAATGAAGATTGTGTTTTCAGCCAAAATTCATTAATGTATGATTATTTTTACGTTTACTGAATAAAATCAATTAATTTTTGCTGTTTATGATGGCAAAGTGTCCCCGACAAATTTCATAGAAAAAAACAAAAAAATGTCAACCCCCCCCCCAAAGAACTACGTAACTAAAAAACTACATAAGTAATTCACGAAACAATGAAATACATAAGAAATTAATTCTGCTACGGCAATTTTTTTTGTGGATAATACTTAGAAATGTCAGAAAGAATATTTTTACCAAAATTAGCATTGTACTACCTAGTTTTAGTGATTTATAAGCGCAAACGCAATTTAAAGCTCTTATTTGCATAATTAATTACACAGAAATAAAACAAATATAATTTGTGAAAATTTAACTACTGAGTCTTGTAGTTTACATCCAGCTCTATGCGCATGCATTTTTTTTTTTGCGGCAATCGTGAAATCGGCGGCTGAGATCTGAAGGGGGTGTAAAATTGACACCCCCCCCCTCCCCGTAAAAACGTGGTCTGAAATAGCCCAGTTAAAATCGGGTCAAATAACAGATAATCATTGATTAATTGAAATTCGTCGAAGAAAAAATAAAGATTAGTTTTGCCCGAGGAAGGGTGCGGAGCAAGCATGTTCAAAATGACCTGAATTGTATTGAAATGAAATTGCCGTCATTAAGAATATTTTAAAGATTCGACTCGCGCGTATGCGAGGAAATGTGATTTAAAAATTGACCCTTGCCTGAACTTTATGTGTGTCCAATGTTGCCATATGACTGTTATTCACTCATGAAATTTTGACAAAATGCTATTCGTATAATGACTTCATAGGTGGCAATGCCAAAAAAGTTGGGACGAGATAGTGCTATGGGATATGTTCATGAAAATATTCCACTGATCCATTATTCAGTTACGCTTTCGATACAAACAAGAGAATATCAGGACGCAATGAATGAAGATTAAAAGGTGATCCGTTGGTAGTGCTTTTACGTTGAATGAGTAGGAGAATGTTGGAAGAAAGAAATCCTTGTTTGCATTTATTTTTTTAGGATGGAAAGGGGAATGCCGCTTAAATTTTGCAAGATTTATTTAATAACATAAAGACACAGTGACAATTCTGGCTGTTCTAATTTTCTTTCAAACCAGTTTGCAGAAGATATGTTATCTTTTGTCCAAAGATCTCCGATATTTTTTTACAGTGTGGATGCGCATTCCGAGTCCACGTTTGATAAATCCCTTCCAAACATTGTTCCCGTTGTCATGGTTACTTACGCAATTCGAAGGACGGATTAGAGCATGCACCCAACGAAGACACTACACAATTATGCTATTGTAAATTTTACACCAAAACGAAAAACCACGTACCTTCTAAATTTACGTAACCCCATAGAAATTGTGTGATATCATAACCTTTCAATTTTGTGGAGGTAATATATGACAACCTCCCTGTAAAATTTGCCCATGCGCATTGGTTACACAATACATTTTGAAAATACCTTTTTCTTTACATCCCGAGGGATCATCTCCAGTCCCAGAATCAGAGTAGCGGTGATAGGATTGAGCGTTAAACATCCTACCTTGAAACAAGCTATCAGGGCCCTAGATACATGTGTGTCCAAACGGACCTGCGACTCTACAAGGCACGTAAGAACCAAATGACTCATATCTCTCGTATCATTCAAGTTAAAATTCGGGTTCCACGGTTGTTTTGCGATATGTTGTAGGATTGGTAGGCATGCATCGGGTCTGGTGCCAGCTAAGAAACACAGAACATTTTCGTATTCCATTGTTCTTTTAGTACCATCCATTTGGTTGAGAACTTGATGAAACTGAGACGGTTTCCAGAACATGAAGAAAGGCGAAGGTTTCTGGCGTAATGTAGTCATGTACCTGCTGGCACAGTATTCCTGTGCCAGCTTGTGGTAAAACTGCACGGAAGTTGTGCTTGCTCTGCCTTCCTGAACTCGACTCAATGCATATGTTTGCCTTGATAAAAACCCTATTCTACAGCCGCTCTCCATTTCTTGTGGAATATTTTTGAAGTCTTCGGCCAAGAAAATAATTTTGGTGCTATCCTGTAATAGACCATTCAACGCAATTTTCCCGAGCTTTTCAAGCAGAGTGTTTAATCCACGATTACATTTTGAGCTGTGAGAATCTTTCTTCCCTTCTGCATGGAACCACAAGAATTCATTGGTCCTGTCAATCAGGTGTGTTCTTGTATTGACCTCTTTGAGAGTACCTTGTTGCCACAGATCGCATATCATAACACAAAAAAGTGGTGTAACTGTTAAATCGCGGATGGCTTCGTTGTTCTCTAAGTAGTCAAATAACTCATTCGCCAGATTGGGCATATTGGGTGTGTTATTGAAAAATTGTCGTATGTAACGCTTAGCATCCTCTGGTGTGAAACCGAGTATCTCCATTTTGGCATATATTTGTGGGAGTTGTCCGCAAGCAAAATCCACTTCTTTGTAAGGACGGGATGTCACCATCAAACGACAATCCCTGTACTTGTCATGACGCAGGATATCAATAATGTTACTCGAGTTATCTCGATCCTTAATACTGCCGTTGTACTCATCGTAACCATCTAGAATGACGATACAATCCTTCTGATGGCCATTAATGAACCGTTCAATGTTTTCGGGACCTACCCCCTCGATATGGCCAAGTAACTGTGACAAAATTGCTTCTCCTAGTGATTGATCATTGTCCATCAACCGCATGTGGAGAATGAACAGAAGAGGAATTGTTTTCAGAGGTGACGTTTCTGCATCGTCGGCCCAGTCATAAGCCATCTTAGCAACAGCTGTCGTCTTACCACGGCCAGCTGGAGCAAACATCACAATTCGTTTCGGTAAAGACCCGTTCACTTCGGTTGTGAAAACATCATTGATAGATCCTGGCAGGTTTACCTTTTGTCGCTCTCTTTGGTTTGTACCACATTTCTCGTCCTTGTACAGACTAACGGTTGTATAGAAATCTTGTAGATTCACTGTATCCGTCTTATCCCATGGTCGCAGCTGGATATGACCTAACCGCTCTTTGTAGTGTTGTTTCAAGATTCTTTGACAGTCACCGGCGGTGAAGGAGTCCGTTATTTTCGTTGACAGGAATTCTAAATTAGTAAAAGGGGCAAATGACATTTAAATGTTTTCAAATATCTATTCCGTGCAATCGTACCTGGCAAAGACTTCTTAGAACAAAAGGGTTTTATTAAACAGTGGCCAATCATTTATATGCATTTTACTGAGAATAAAACAAACTTTAAGGAGTGTACATGTTTTATGCATTTTTGTTATATGTATAATATGGAAGAGGTGTCTCCGAATATGTTTATCTAAATGTATTTTAATCCCGTAGCAGGGTTATGGGAGCTGTTGGTAATAGGCTTCTCAAAACTGTGTTCTGTCTAAATTGAAAATTTAAAGAAAGTAGTATGAAATTTTGAAATTCATTTAGTGCATCACTAAAGTTGATAAAAAGGTTTATTCAGTAATTAGTGCGGTATAGTAATTGAGATGCTTTCTTATAAAAAAAAATAAAATGTAGAATAAAGACACTATTAAAAACAAATGTACCAAGACGATGTTTCTTCAATTCTTCACTTATGAAGTTTTCATAAATGTTATCACAATTGAATGAGTACTAATTCCTCAACAGAATAATACATCTGTGATAAGGTTCACTGAACATAAATGATCTCTAAACAAATATATCTGATTAGTAAAAACGTTTGATTTCGTTTTCTCATATTCCATTGATATAAATGAATTAGAATTATTATTTTCATGTGACATATCATATTGTTCTGTCTGAAAAAATGAGGGTATAACTGGCCATTTATTGCCCAATACTGAAAATAAGAAAAACATGTTTACAACAAACGTAAGATGAAACATTTTTTAAAACACACTTATTATATTGAAAATTTACGTGAATTTCCCCTTTTCATTTTGAAGGTCTCCTCAAATATAAATTACTAACTTACATCACGAAGCATTCAAAATAAACGAATAAATCCAGGCCATATAATCAACTGTTCAGACAGAAAATATGGTCACCTACTGCTATCACATCTCTGTTTATTGTTAATAAGATGTACAAAAAGTACATATTCATTTAATCGAATGTTTGGCATTATTTCGACAATCTTTTTGGCCAGTTCATTTGGTATTTTCAAATCTAACGTTATCGCCCTTTTCGATTTTACATCGCTTAAAAATAATTTGGATTACCTCTGTCTTTACATCTGTCCGTCGTTTCAGTACCTGGTGAATTTGGTTCATCAGCTCTTGGTGTCAATTTGCCTGAACGGAGGACGTATAAAACCAGTAAATTTCATCTCGAGAATTTTTTTGGGGGGGGGGGGAGGGGGAGCAGAACAGCGAGGCAAAATAATTGGAATAAAGGTCTATTGACATCTAATTTCGTGGTTCTATTACTTCCTTGGGGTATTTTTCTTATCATCGGGACCGCAAATAATTTTGACAGATAAACACAAAAATGTAATCAGTTGAATTATTACAGCAGGCAGCGTTATGAAAAACAAACGTTGCCATGATGGCTTCTAAACTTCTATCATTGTAAAATTTATGAAGCATGTTAAATTCAAAATCGCAAAAAAAAAAAATAAACAACATGTTATCCTTTATTAAGATATGGACATGCATGTACCTTTCAGTAGTTTATCTCCCAGCGTCCTCAGATCTGATTCTGTTAATTTTCGAGCCAGAATTCCTCGCACATCTGCATCATCGCATTGCTTGCCTTTCCACTTTGTCAAAAGATCAAACAAGTAATCCTTGGGTTTTTTTTGTCTTTTAACTGCATTATCTCAGCTGGCTCAAAGTCAAGATTAACGCCCAATTCGGTGTAGTAGTCCGGACCAATCATCTTCGCCAGTTTCATGAACTCCTTGGGAGAGACAGTCTTTGACGATCCTTCCGCCATTGTAGTCCTGCATAAAGATGATATAACACCACGTTTGTCTTCGGTACCAGTATGCCAACACTTTTGGAAGGGGGGGGGGTATTAAGTGTTATTCTCTGAAGTGGAAATATAGATCAACTTTCGATTCAGATCCTGCCCATTGTTGGACCATATCCAAGATTCTTAAAGAGAAATGAGAATATTTAATCTTTGGAGCACAAAAGCGTCTATGACATGGTTTCAGATTTGACATAGGTTTATTGCCAAAAATAGAAAAAAAAACTTGCCTAAAATATCATATCGAATATGTTTTCCAGACTGAAATTTTGAGTAGAATTAATTTCTAAAGTCATAAATGCAAAATCTGCATTCTGGAGGATGCAGTATGACTCATCAGCAATACATGTCAGTATCACAAAATTAGGCACATGCACAGCACATCTGTATGGAGTACTTTGAGGTCACTGAACTTCTCCACACTTATTCAGGGTCTCTGAAGATACATATCTTGTTCTTTTGCAAATCTGATATTTGATTGGTGTATACGCAGTAGATGCATGTCACATGACTGCGCAATGGCAAAGGTACTAAACGTTTGCAATTTTGCTTGAAAATGGGCACTGTTTTAAGGTATCCAAGCCCAACAGCAACATTTCTAGGGTTAGGGTTTGGGGTTAGGGTTTATTGTAGGGTTAGTGTACCCTGTCTAGAGGCTTAACCCTAACCCTAACCCCAATTTCCCTTGGAAATTATTGATTTATGGAAGTTTCACATGTTGTGATTGTGTACTCTACGTGAATCACTATATGTGGGACTACATGGATACTTTCACACATTAATGCCTATATCTCATACTTTAAAAAAAAACTAAAAATTATGTAATTTTACAAAATTTTGATGCCATTTCCTCATAGGAATATATCTTGGGAATAATCGATTTACTTTTCAGCAGTGTCATTCTTTTCGGGGTTTTTTCGCGGGCTCTTGAAACGCCCAATTTGAGGTAAGATTTAGATGTCGCAAAATAAAAAAAGAAATCTAAAATTTTAGACAGGGTGAAAGAAAGTAAATTGCATTACTATGTAGGGAATGTATCTGGGCATAATCGATTAAATTTTCAAGCTTATAGCTCTTTCCGTTTTCTTGCAGTACCAATTTTATTGGACAACGGTATTTTTTCACGCAATGGAAAAATTAAGGGGTAGGGGAAATATTTTTGTATTTTTTAAAAAAAATTATTCTTACACTTCAAATGAACCAAGTTAGGTATTAATTTGAAGGTTATTTATTTTTGTAGACCTTTCCTATCTCGAGATGTGAATGTGCAAAGAAAAAAAAATTGTCCGAAACTGCTAAATTGTGAATGTCGTTTGTCACGGGACATGTCAAATTTGAATGATTCTGGTGCGCAAATTATGAAAAAAATTATAAAAGAAAATACGTTGATACCTTTAACTAATATATTAAAAGTATAAAGGGCCACATCCATGTATATTGTAGACTCTGCAAGTAAACGAAGTAGGTAGGTAAAAATTTTTGTCATCCGAAAAGTGCGATTTTCAGGCAAAATCGGCCGCAAATCCATATTTTGTAGCAAAATGGTGTGCGATTTAGGGTTTTCGATTAAAAATCATAATCTACAGCCAATTTTACGCTAGAAATGGCATATTTAAAATTAAACATGGTTATTTTCACTCTGAAATGATTTTTTTTTTACACACTTTTTCAGTAAAACCTATGACAAATCTTAAACCATGACGTTCTTACATTAGTATAGTTTATGTTGATTAAAAAGCGCCCTCCTTATAATGTCCCAATTTGTCTTTTGTCTTAGAGTGATCGGGGGGGGGGTCAAATATTTTAGAGATATTGCATGATCGATTTACTCTTCGGTTGAAATGAGATTTGGAATCCCAAACAATTGGAACGTGCAAAAATGCCTTTATAATTATAATAATTGTGTGGGGGTTTTTATGTCCTAAAGAATAAACAGTTCAAGCATTTGATCATAATATTTGTTTTGGGGAATAAGAGTCATAAACATGTACATTAATATGATAAAATGTATGCTTAATTTAAAAACCGTTATTTGCTTTCAAAATTGGTGGTGGGGGAGGGGGGGGTATAGGCCAAATATCACATTTCCCCCATCCAACGGGATCTACAAAAAGGAAAAAGGGAGCGCGTACTCAAACAAACTGGACAACATGCCTTGGGCATGATGTCTCTGTGGTGGCATATAACTACATATAAGTGTACTTGTTGAGTGAAGGTCCCCTTTATGATAGTAAATACGCTGTAAGGCAAACCTACACAGAATTAAAGGAAAAAGTGAGTTTCAAGGAGT
>JZLH01S0047067.1:20356-41223 GCA_001188425.1 Eucidaris tribuloides
GTTCTAGGGGGAATTGTCCTAGGGGGAATTGTCCTCCGGGGTAGTTGTCCTGGGGGTAGTTGTCCTAGGGGGAAATTGTCCTAGGGGGGAATTGTCCTCCGGGGGAATTGTCCAGGGGGTAACTGTCCGGACACGGGTTTCACGAATGTGAAAACGGAGCTGGTTCCAATTTACTAGAGCAAGAAGAGAGAAGACACGATCGTCGTATTTCGTCAAGTTAAAGTTCGGGAGACAACAGGAGATGGGCAGTGGTAGACAAGTACAGACGTTTGGTGGAAGATGGTGTTGAACAGGGGCGGCGGAAAGTATTCTCGGTTGGGGGGGGGGGGCCAAAGCCAAAAAATGGGCATTTGGCGCGTGCAGATATTTTCCACATCAGATTAGCTAGGCTTCTGCTTGAAGTTGTGTTATGCGGTAATGTAATTTGAACAAAATCTTGTTGAAGTGGGTTCTGTATCCACATACTCCTCGAGCGAGCGTTGCGAAAATTTAGAAATTTAAAGTTGTAAAACTCGCTTTGTGGTCTATTCTGGGGCTAATGACCGCTCTAAAATTTCTGTAGTGGTTTAAAAAGATGAAGAACATCTGTTAAAATCAAACTTTTCTGCTTTAAATAGTTGTTTCTTCGCGGTGATGTATCTTGAGCAAACCCTTTTTGATAGGGATTTCTGATCATTAAAACATGAAATATCTTCTCCGAGAGCAAGCGTATCGAGCGAGCGGTTCGGGAAAATTTGGAGATGTCATGTTGTAAAACTCGTTTCGTGGTCTATTGTGGCGCTAATTAGAACTCAGAATTTTTGCAGTGTGTTAAACAGATGGTATTATAGATCAAACGGATCCATAAGAATCAATGAGCAAACACTTCATGGAGCCGGGTAGTGATGATAAAACACGTTGTTTCGTTATGAATTACATGATGCACATTGGTAATACGCAAAGTTCTGTTAAAGAAAAGGGGGCATTCCTCTCCTTAAGAAGATATTTTCTTTGCTGTAGAGGAGAAAATGCGACCATCGGAAAGTTCCCTCGCGAAAGACACTTTTTTATCGCTTGAAGAACACATAAAATAGAGCAATGTTTACAATGAAAAACACGGAGAGGTCCATATTTTTGCATATTTTTTGCTGAGGACACTAGGTGAGAGGTCAAATGCACCTTTCAGTCACACAATGTGCCTCTTCGTTGAAAGTACTCTCTAAACTAGTCTTCGATATGAAATACAAATAATAATAATAAAACTATCAGAAATAAAAAAAAATTCAACTTAAGTGACGAATATGCTTGTTTCGACAAATATTCCACTTTTTTCAGTATAGGTGCAAATTAATCAAAATAAGGCACATTTAACGTAGAAAAATGGCATTATTTTCCTTTATGGGGGGGGGCAGGGTAACAATAGGAGGGCCTACTTTTGATATCCGTAGAGGGCATTAAAATGAGATGCAATACCCCTTTTCTGCACAAAATATTAATTGAACATAATTTAACGAATCATGTCTTCTCTGTACTGAATACACGAACGCGCCCCGTCAGTGGCAAACAAGAAAGAAAATGAATGAAACATGAAGAAAATATAGCATAATGATAAAAGAGAATCACCTTCATTGACAAAAATGAGTAGATTAAAAACGTACTATTTCACAAAGGCACATTTCATTTTGAAAAGGGGGTATTTTTTCCTATCCGATATTGTTTGCCCGCCCCCCCCCCAAGTTCCGTCGCCCCTGGTGTTAAACAGAACGAATGATTAAAAGATCGTGAAGATAGGGAGGATGTAAATTTTGAATCGTCTCATAGGTCTGAAGCCAGTGGAGGGACTTAATTAAAGGAGTGATATGTTCCGATTTCTTACTATACATGTAGCTATAGTGTTTACTTACTCGGAAGGATACGCTTCAGCCATTGTTGGTGTTTGTATTGCTCACAGGCCCATTAATTTCCACTGTAGAAATGTTCTGTTGAAAATCACAAAGTTAATGTGGTGAAGCATTAAAGACTTGATTATTTTTTTTTTCTTATTAGCACACCAAATCATGTTTTGCTGAGATTCGATACAAATATTTTTTTTATTGGATTTTCATTTATTACTAACATTATCAACATGATATACATAAAGTTGGGCAATAGTAACAGTAATAAAACACTAGAAATCATATTTATATCCATACATAAGTTACAAAAAAGTATATATCCACACTATATTATATCATAAGTCATATCAAAATTGTAATTGTATTAACTTATTAACAGGTGAAAATATGGTTAAATTTCTTGAGGGTACATGAAACTGTAGCTGGCATTGATGTTTTCACAGAATTCTAACAGTATGTCAGTGATTCAAAACAGTGGCGGCGGAAATTTTCGACATTCAAAAAATGCCCTTTTCTGAAAGTGAAATGTGCACTTTCTGAAATAACTCTTCTTTTTTTATTTTTGCATTTTCGCCCCTTACGAAGATTTTTGTTTATTTATTGTCGTTTATATATAACGTTTTCGATTTTTTTTCTCTCAGTTTGTATCATTGCCCCTTACGAAGCACGTCGTACAGTACAGAGAAGACATAATTGGGTAAATAAGCCCAACGAAGGAGCATGATTTGACCCAAAAAGGGCATTTGGCCTCTCATCTCAGTGCCCTCATTGCGTAGCAAATATTAGGCCCTCCCACTGTTTGCCCCACTAAATTAAAACTTTGGTTCCAGGTAAACACGTCAGAGGTAAAAATGTTCAGGGTAAAACTGTGAGGGGTAAAAATATCAGCGGTAAAAAAGATGTCAGAGGTAATAATGTTAGAGGTAAAAAGGTCAGGTAAAAATGTCAGAGGTAAAAAATGACGTAGGTAAAAATATCAGAGGAAAGAATGTCAACGGTACAAATTTCAGAGGTAAAAATGTCAGTGATAACCGTGAAAGAGTGCAGGCAGACAATTGATCAATTCGAGTCCTTCAACTTTGAAGTCTCCTTTTTATACTCTTTAGGTAAGCCATTCAACATATTTTATCTTTATTCATTATATAAAACATTATTCGATAATTATATAAAATTCATTGAAGTAATTTTAGCACGATTTATGAGATTTAAGTTGATTTTAATTTTAGTCTTTCTTAGACAATTCTTTTGTGTGAGCAACCATATGTTCGTATAATGCGAGTGAATGCTAAATAAATTCTTGTAATATACTAAACCACTATTACCTTTGTACATGATCAAACATAACGTACTGTTGTTCAGTAAAGTTACGCTGCGCGTGGAGCATCATTTTACATGTTTATAAATTGTGAGACTTTGAATCAAAGTCACAAGTCTTCTTTTCTTTGGCAACTCCAAACAATTAATATTGTCAGGTCGATCAGATAGATGTGACCTCACTATATATGTGGTAGCATTTTGGAATGAGCTTTTATGATCTCATTAAAAGCTTTATTGAACAAACAGTGCATTTATTATTTAATTCTTGGCATGCGTTGTTGTAAATTATTTTACTAACCTAGTTATATATGATATTTTGTTAGATGAGCAATATAAGAAAGATATTAATTATATGAGCAACTTAGTGATAACTGTATCTTTTTGTCACCGACTGTTGAAGAGTGCAGACAGACAATTCGTAAATTCGAGTCCTTCAACTTTGAAAGCTCCATTTCTCATACACTCCAGGTTGACGTGGACAGTTGCAATCTCCACAATGGGTTCCCATTGTCAATTTGAAACCCTAAATTAGTTATGAGATATTTAGCTTAGGTTTACTTTGTGACCCTCATTCATATTTTATGTAAAGACGAGTTTCATTAAAACCTCAGATGCCGTTAATGCTTAGTCCATGATTGTTTTTATGCCAAGTATGACATACATGTAACGGACAATAATATGTTATTTTAGAGAGTCGAAGAGTGTAAGACTCCAATTTTGTAAATGATATTCTTCAGATTTTTTTTGTAGTTAGTATGTTTTCTAACTGTATTAAATTAGAGTAAGTTAGTTGCTTGCTGTGGTAATGATAATGTGTTGGTGGCTGATTATGTTGAATTTGTGTGAACTTGCTAATTGGTTGTGTTTGTGTTTCTCCAGTTGACCGATAGGTGGGGATTAATTGGCATCTTCATTTAGAACATTGATTCCTGCATGTAACATTTATTTTCAATGATAATAATAATAATAAAAAAAACTCTTCCGTTGCTTATATGTGAGCCGCTCCGACGGTAGGGGGCAAAAGTCGCAACGGACGAAATCACAGAAAACGCCAAAAAGCAGCCATTACACTATTTTTTGTGGTGGTGATTTTGGTTTATTCAGCTTTGGAAAAGTTTTGATATCTCATCGACTACTATAATGGGTGAGTTTCAGCCTTTGGATATAGAGTTCTGAAGACCCCATAACAGCGATGTTCCGAACCCATGCACTCAAGTGAGGGGATGAAGGGATCCCCTGCACCGCTTCCTGTAAAACAGATCTGCCATGAACAGGTCAACCACCATTGCAGAAAAATAAGAAGTCAATACTTGATCACTGTATAGGTTCTTAAATTAGTCTTAAACATAAGTAATTCTGAGCGAGGGTCTGGAGGCTCTCCCCTCCCAGAGTTGCAAACATTTTGAATTGTCAGTTTTAATAAGTACCGTATTGCTCTCATAGGTGAAAAAATATTTTGCTACTACATTGATTCCTAACGATAATGTTTTCTAATAAGACGACTATTAAATGTATCCAAGAAAACGCGGGCGCAGAGCGTAAAAGAGGTCACTCCCTCGCTAGTAGACATGAGTGCATATAACCCCGCCTGCAGAAGTTACTCCTCTCATAGGAGAAACTGCCGAATTGACCTTTGAAAAAAGGGTTTATTTACAAATCATATAACGTTGCAGTACATATTGTTTACGGAACTGTGCTCAATAGCGAATAGACGCCAAGTCAACATCATGGCGAGAGTCTGGCAGGGTTCCCGTTCACCAGCGTGGAGAAATTCCTAACTCACGACACTAAAAAACATACATGTTGTTGCTCCTCTTACATGACATATTATCTGTATTTTTATCTTACACTGGACCCCTTAAATCACTGATTTTTCGCCTGCATCAGACGACTTGCTTTAATCTCATTCTTAAGAAACGGATTGGGTGTCATAAAAGGAGATATTCCTACCCGTAATGAGATAAAATGCTCCGCGAAGTGGACAATTTTTTTTCATCATGTGCTGCTCCAAATAATGCTGACCGCACAAATTGCAAAACGATTGACCATTCCTATTTATCACTAGTCTACAAAACATCATAAGGAGCTCGACGAAAGGCCCAGGAATTGTTGATCAGAAAAACTTAAAGGTCGTGGACATGTCAGGATGCTGGACAAGCGTTAGTTAAGGCCATTCTACTGACAGTGGCGCAGATGCTCGAGCAGTCTTCTTTCGAAAATCCAACATTGGACATGATCTAGTGCAGGCCACCAGAAAGGATGAAGCTGGAGGTTCCAGTTTCACAAAGGGAAAGCACGACATTGTTGCTAAGAGTCGCTGTCCCCCTTACCTTCTTTCTTATGATTATGATGACATGCCAAACGGCGAAAGAGAGGTTAAATAATGCCACAGCGAATTCATAGAAAAGCCACTGAAGGCACCTCCTGGCGAAGATAAATGACATGACCTCTACTTGAAATAAACGAAAAAAAATTGAAGGGAATGCTCTCATATGACCTGTAATCTTTGTAAGGTTCGACTCTTTCACTAACGTCGAGTATATCCACAGTCATTACATGCTTTAATTAGAAGCAGCATTTTCCCAATTCTCCAAGCGATACTTTCAAAGTCTACACTTTGAACCAAATAAATCTACATTTTGGCAGCATTGACGCGGTTTTTAAGCAAAAAAAGAAAAAACACATACCATGAAGTTTAGGGTGTCATAATGCTCTTTATATTTTGTGTACATCACCTTCCTAAGTCCAGGACTCTTAAATTTTTTGACATTGCCTTTAAGCCCTCATCCGTACGTTTACGGATAAACCTTACAAGGTTTAGCAGTTTAACGAGGAAACAACTGACTCATTTTTTAATAAACGTGGCATAATGTTGCTTGTTGCATGTCGCTTCAAAGGGACGTGTACGGTGGAACTTAGGTGATGAGGATCAATGCAAGACATGTATTCAAAACCTATATCGCTAAAATTAAACTGTGTGACTCTTCTTCTATTATAAATGAATGAGCCTCTATTCTATCACTAGTTGATAAAGAATATATATTCTGATATTTAGGGACCAGAAAATTCATTCGCTGCCACTGAGAATAGGCCAGCCCGCGGCTAACTCTGTTCAGCCTTGTAGATGTCCAGAAGGGTAATAAGTTTCAAAGCCCTACTGGCGTCTTCCAAACATTGTGGTTCTTTTAAGAGTCCAGGTACAGTTTGATAAATGAACGAAACGAATCTTGTTAGGAGACTCTTTCAATTTCTGTCTTAAACACTATCTCAAATGGCTAAAATGTGCGATGTTTCCCGTAGTGCATCAGTACTAGCATATTACTATCGATACTGTCATAGCTATATGAAACCTAAATTACCGTCGGTATATGAGACATTTGTGGTTAACTTGTTTGAGGTTGTGTTCTGATGCCTGGCGTGACAATACAATATGTGTGAAATACTGATGTTATTGCATGAGCGGTAATAATGTAGAATGGAATTGAAAAAATCTTTGAATACAAACTTTGGAAGTCCAGCACTGACATGAAATGTATGTGATAAACATCTTAAATGACTTATTCATATCAATTATTAATCTTAATGGAACACACAGTCCAGTACTATGAGGAAATTGGACCTGTGCCAAATTGGCCGTCTCACTAGATGTCCATATTTAAACGCAATGAGATTGGTTGTGTAGACGAGTACTTCTTCGGGGCCTTCTTGCTTAATTAATACCTTATTAGGCACGAACAAAAAAGAGGGCTTTCGCAGCGTTAGATTTTCCAACACGTTTATAAGTCAATATGCGCCTCTAACACAACGAGGTGGCGATTGTTAGTTGCCATCATTTACTCGTTTCAAGCCCCCGTGTAACCAGAACTGCGATGGTATAATCGAACAAGTCAAAAAATACCGAAAATCTAACTGAACACAGGGTATCAGTAACCAGCATAGACAAAGCTTTTATCATAGCTTTGTGTCAAATTAAAATACGGGCAAGATTACTTGTCACTAGGTATCAATGAAGGGTATTTACAGTGAACTTTGGTGTACATTTGAGATTAAGTATACCATGCTGTTGTCCTACATCGCCTAAAGTCACAGTGTGTGTTCTTTTTCCCCTGACGGTCTTCTCTTTATTATCACGACGTCTGTATTAATAGAACAAATAATTCTGGTATCGAGAGTAGAGGGCCCTTTATATGCTATCTGAGAACCAGGTTGGGTGGGGGGGGGAGCTAATGCCATTTGACCTTGTAGCCAATAGCGCCGCTTTTGAGGCAAGGCGTTAATTGCACTTGACAGCGTAATTGTGTAATTCATGATCCTAAAAGCGATACTCGCTGCTATCAGAACGCTGATGCTAACTACTGCGAGGAGAACCATCTCAAAGCACAAAAACTGTCATATTGCACTTCGAAAAATATGTTTAAATATAATATTACGTTGCAGTAAAACATATCAGACGTGGTATTGTTGATGAAATTGTGAAACTGACGACTAGAGGGAAGTATAAAATCATTAGGGTGGATGGGGGGGGGGGGTCCGCCCTCCCTACCTAAAATATTGTGAAATTATTTTCTTTTAACCACGTTCTTTTCCCCTTTATCGTGACAGACTACTTTTATGTATTTTTTCATATTCTGAATATATGATTTTCGCCTAATTAAACGATTTTGAAATAATCGAAAAGAAATAACTCGTGGACTGGGTTTGAAATGGATACCCCTGCTAGGAGAACAAAAATGGCTGGAAAATGACTAAGAAACAGCCATATTACCTTTGAAAAATGTTATAACGCTGCAGTAAAATATCAGTGGTAATATTGTTTACAAAATAGACCGAATAGACACGAGCACAAACATCATAAGGAGCTAAGGAAAAGCAGGAAATGGCACAGAGAAACCTAGAGGTTGGACAAGCTCGGATGCTGGACAAGCTAAAAGGCATTAGAGGGCCATTCGCTGACAGTGGGGATGTCGAGCAGTTTCTTGAAAATCCAACATTGAATGACAGTGCGAGGGACAAAAGGATGAAGCTGGAGGTCCAGTTTGCACGGGAGAGCACAACACTGTTGCCTAAAGTTGTCCCTATCTTTAAGATTATGATGACATTGCTAAGTGGGAAAAGGAGGTTAAATAATGCACAGGAATGTAGAGAAGCACTGAAGGCATTCTTGGGACAGAGAAGTGTCAGGACCTTACTGAAATAGGAAAAAAATCAGGGAAGCCTCAACAAACTGTCATCTTTCTAAGTGTTCAACTTCCTAAGTTAGTATAGCACAGTAGTATTGCTTTCATTAAGTAGCATTTTCAATTTCAAGCGATACTTTTCAAAATTGTCTATGTTACACTTTAACCAAAATCTACATTTGGGAGCAATTTTGAGGGTTTTAAGCCAAAAAAAATCATTGGGTCAAATTGCGGGGGGGGGGGAGTGAGTGTTCTAAAGATACAACATTAAGTTGGGTGTCATAATGCTTGTACTGCTGGTGTTAATCGCTTCCTAAACGGACGTCTTAAAATTTTGACCTTACCCTTTAAGCCCCCATCCTAGTTAGAGGATAAACTTACAAGGTTTAACAGTTTAAGAGGGAAATAGCTGACTCAGTTTTTTTTTAATAAACGTGCAAATTTGCATGTAGCAGTCGCTTCAAAGGGGACGTGTACGTGAACTTCGGTGTATGAGATCAAGCAAAGCACATGTTTATCAAAACTTATCGCTAAATTAAACTGTGTGCTCTTCTCTTGATGACGACCTTTTTATCTAGTGATACAGAATATTATAATCTGATATTTAGAGCTAATAGTTCATTCGTGTCACTTGAGAACTGGAAAGGTCCTAACTCTATTAGCCGTCAAGAAGGGTAATAAGTTAATGCCCCTCTGGGTCTTCAAACATTGTGGTTTCTTTGAAGTCCAGGTACAGTATTCATAAAATGAGAAACGAATTTGCCTCTCCGATGCTCTTCAATTTTCTTAAGTTCAAATGGTAAAATGTCGGGAGGGCGATATTTCTCGTAGGTGCATAGTACTATCGACCTACTCATGGCTTAAAATACATAATACGTCGTTATAAACATTTGTGGTTGGTTTCACGTTATTTCTTGATGCCTGGCGTGACAATACAATATGTTGTTAAAGACTGATGTTATTGTATGAGCTACATAATACAAGCTTTGGAAAGCTACTATCCAGCTACTAACCAGAAATTTATGGATAAACATCTCAAATGACTTATTTATCAGTTATAATCTTAGTGGAAACATAGCAGTCTATGACGGAAATGGACCTAGCAAATTGGCATCTCATAGTTTGTCATATCTCAAAGCAATGAATGGTTGTTTAAACATGTTAAAAGTACTTTCTTCAGGGTTCATATTATGACCTTATTACAGACACAAAATGAAAGGTTATGCAGGTTAGATTTTCAAACATTTTTAAGTTATACCTTTAACACACGAGGTGACGGCTGTTCGTTGCCATCATTTATCGTTTCCAGCCACACTCTCAAAATGTTGGGTAAATTTAGTTGGGTAATTGGTGGTTGGTGAAAAAAGTTCGTTGTTCTGGGCGATTATTACCCAACTGAGCATATAAGTACTTTAACCAATATTGGGCAATTATTTTTACCTAAATATTGGGCGGATATTTACCAACAGTATTGGTAACTTGTTGCTCCACAGTTGTGTAACCTTGCCACATTTCCATGGTGGGTTGGGTAAATTTCGCTCGGCAACTGATGGTTGGGTAAAAACGTGCCGATAGAAATCTACCATGTATATTACGTTGGATACTTGTAATATTATCACATTCTAAATGCAAGTTGGGTAAATTTCTGTTGGGCAACTAAAGGTTGGTTAAAAATTGCCTAAATATAAGCGCGTGCGGATGTGTTTTTTTGTGGATGTAAGTGTGTGTGTGTGTGTGTGTGTGTAGTGTGTGTGTGTGTGTGTGTGTGTGTGTGTGTGTGTGTGTGTGTGTGTGTGTGTGTGTGTGTGCGTGTATGTGTGTGTGTATGTACATGTGTGTGTGTTTATTCATGTGTGTGTGCACGTGTGCGTGTGTGTGTGTCTGTCTGTCTCTGTGTGTGTGTGTGTGTGTGTGTGTGTCTGTGTGTGTGTGTTTGTGTGTTTTGTGTGTGTGTGGGGGGGGGGGATTGTACTTCACCCAATACCGAGGAAAACCTAAGTACACCAAATTATATTTACCCATATTATTGGGTAATTCCCAAGTAAACTGCATCGATCAATACATGTTTTTGTATCGATCATAATCATATGGAATTGTTATTACTGTGCTTTTTAATTAATTATTGTATTTCTTAGTTTCTCATGTATACGGGTATAATTTTGTATCTTACGACGATTTAAAAAAGAATGATCCATCTAATTATCGAATTGTAGATCTATAACATCTATTTTATGCGAAAAAAAAATTGCACAAGTATCTAACCATGATATTTCAGTGGTTGTTTTAGAACACTATATATATCAGCAAGGAAAAATTAACATGTAAGCAGGTAAGCATAATCAGCAAATCAAATATTAGTTAGTTGGGCAATCATTTCCCCAAGGATTGAGGAAAAAGAGTTAGGCAAAGCGATGTGGTGGACAAATCAGTGAGTAATAATTGCTAAATAGATGAGTATTTGAGATAAGGCAAAAGCTGCTGTGTAGATCGGACGTTACCCAACAGATAGGTGCATTTAGAGTTGGGTAAATTGATATTTTGGAAATAATCGTTGAGCAAGTGATCGTTGGGCAATGTTATACGGGGTAAAATTTGTTGGGTAAGTAATTACCCAACTGAAAATATAACCAACTGTTGGGTAATTAAAGAGTTGGGTAAAATATGATGGATGACCAACTGATAGACAATTTAATTTGCCCAACCATATAGTAAACTGATCACCCAACATCAGTTGGGAAAATTATGACCAATAGTTGTGTGGACAGTATGTTACCCAGTGTTGGTTAATGGTTGGGCATTTATTTGCCCAACTATTTTAAGAGTGCACCGTCTACCAGAACTGGATGGTATAATCGAAGAAGTCCAAATAATTACCAAAATATAACTGAACAGGGTATAATAACCAGTGGACCCAGTTTTCATACCTTTCTTTCAAATTAAAAATACGGGCAAGATTACTTGTTTCACTAGTTTCAAAGGGGGTGTGTACGTGAACTTTGGTCTACAATTGAGATTTATCATATCACGTGGTTGTCACATATCACTAAAGTCAAGTGTGTGTTCTTCTTCCCCTGACGGATGTTCTCTTTATTGATATGTCGTTGTACTTAACAGAACAGATAGTCTGGCATTGAGAGCTAGAAGGCCCTTCATATCAGTCAGAACCAGGTGGGAGCGGGGAGGGGGGGGGGTGCTAATGCCATTGACCTTGTTAAGCGATAGCGCCAATTTGATGAAGGTAAGGCGTTAATGCCTTGTGGCTCTGATCACACGAGATAGCCGCCTCTTGGTGCCATCATTTCATGGTGATATAAAGTGAAGCCCCTTCTCTCTGCGCTGGAAAGACCCACCTGAAATACCTCAAATACTCTGCATGAGACTTTAGTACAGAAAGACGTACCTCTAACACACACACACACACACACAAAAATAAGTCACAATATTTAATTCCCTGTTTTACTGCTTGTACGTTAAAATGTGTTACAAAAGGGATACAAAATAGGTCAAACACATTGTAGAACAAGAATTTTCCCGGGCTACGCCCTTATGGCATTGCCCCTGGAGCCTACCCGTTTTAGACCACGCTCTCTTAATCTTTGCGGGTCTTGAGCTGGTTAAAAACATGAACAATATCAATTCTAAATTTAATATACTTTCAGTCCATACCCCATATACAGGGAGAGGCCAACGCCATTTGTATTGTTTCATTTCCTGTCTGATTTGGGTGCACGGAAATAACACAACATCCGTCAAACGTCTCTGCTCAAGACACTCAATGGAAACATTAACAAAGTGCACATGTGCTTTGTTGGATCATATCGAGTACAGTTAACTTTACTCATCTCAATGAGAATACCGACATGTAGCTCATTTTTACTCCTTATTATTGAATTTATATTCTACTTCTCGATTCTGACCCGTTTCCTTCTATACATGCAATTGTTATGGCTTAACCTTACCTATTTTTACAAGAAACTTGCATCGGTGATCGTGACCCTTCTTATTATGGCGTCCAATGTCTTACCGTTTATTGTCTTTATCTTTCTGCGGAAAAGACTTATTTTTGTTTATAATCAAGACACATTATAACCACTCGAAAATAATCCGATGAAGAAAATACCATTATGATAAATCACCAAATAAAGATTCATAAATTAAGAAAACGCACATTACATTTGAATAATGAAAAATAATTGTTTTTACATTGATATAAAATAATCCATAGGATAGGTTATTGAATAACGTATTTTTGTTATGTTCGACGATATATCACGATGCGTTGGTGTGATGCTGAATATCTCCACACTTTCAGTTTTTCAGTTTCAGTTTTTCGTGACATTTTCAACCCTTTGAGTTACATGTGGGTTACACCGCAAATAGGCATATTTCATTTTGGATCTTTTCGCATCATACGTAGATTTTAATGTAATTAAATAGAGCTTTACTCACATTATATTTTACTCACAAATATCAGACTTGAAGGAACCGTGCGTACTCTCTGACAATCCATAGAATAAGTTAGACCATGCCCTTTATTCAGACATTTGTCTAAGTTATAATGGCGGAACACATTTAGCAGGGTCACTGTATCAATTGTTTTCCCCAAACTTGGTAGTATCCACCCGTAAAACAAAGTCTCGCAACACGGTATCAACCAGACACACCTCGACAATGCACTGTAATATCTTCTTTTTGTGCAGATAACAACCGTGTTAGCTTGCAACGTATCGACTGATTTACACGTATTGTTTTTTGCGTATTTATATGGACCATGCCACTCAATATCATTATGATATGGTCCAATATAAAACGGTTCCATAGGTTGTGTACATAACCTGGGCGTGTACAATATAATATGATTGGTACATGACCATGATGTGTGTTCATGATAATGCACTTCAGTTTCTACTGGGGATGTTGTTGGTACTTTATTCCATGCCTATCTAAAGATATGTAGAATAAATACTAATGGAAAAATGGAAGAGCGACCGCGATTCAATATGTGTAGGGGATTTTTCAATGATTTCACCCCAATATGTGAGGGAACGATTCTCCCAGTCTGGATATATACACGCAAATATAACACGACACGTACTAAACTTTGCCATTGTAGACAGGTCCGTGTTTTGTTTTCTCACACTGATAGACACTGACAGCTTTACTCCCGATTAAATGATTCTATGTGTATTAAAAGATTTAAACAAGGCACCCTTAATCTTTTTTGGGGAATACAATGATGGAAGGAGTCAAGAGGATGCGAAATTAAGCAATCTAGATGTATTGAGCATAAACGAAATGATATGTCACTCGCTTCCATGGCGCTTGTTTATGGTATGGCCGTATTACGTGCTTGCCCTTTATTCAGACATTCATCTGAGTTATAGTGGCGGAACGCATTTAGCAGGGTCACTGTATCAAATCAGATATCAAAGTTTAACATTTTTTTTTAATTGAAGCTCCACAATGTTAGCCTATCACTTTAAGAATCCAAAAATATAACCGTGCTCCATTGTCTTTCGCTTATTAAGTCAAGATAGGGGAATTGTTGCAGAAAAAGACACACGCGAACGCACACAAAGACACATAAAGACACACACGGACACACATATATACACAGACACACACAGACACACACGTACGGACACAAACACACACACACACACACAGACATACATACACACACATACAGACACACAAACACACACAAATGTACACAGACGCACAGACACACGCAAATACACAGACACACGCAGACACACACAAACATACACAAATGCATACAGATACACAAAGACACGGGCAGACACAGACAGACAGGACACAGAAAATATACAGAGAGATACAAAGGGGACATCCCGATAGTCCGCGGGTCCGATAGTCCGCGGGTCCGTTAGTCCGCGGGTCCGAACCGTCCAATAGTCCGCGTGGTCTAGATAAAATGATATGACCTTCTAGAATAAATAGCCCTGGGCAATCGCCCCTGAAAACTAGCCCAAAGGACTGCATGTTTTATAGTACTCGGGCCGATAGACCGCATAGTCAGTTTAAACACACAACAGGGTTAGGGTTAGGGTTAGGGTTAGGGTTAGGGTTAGGGTTAGGGTTAGGGTTAGGGTTAGGGTTAGGGTTAGGGTTAGGGTTAGGGTAACAGTGCTTAAAATGTCTTAATGCACTTGAGAACTTTGAAATTTCTAAATTGCTTGCTCGAACTTTTGTATATTTCTATATAAAAATATATACAGGGTATATTTACAGACAGCATAAAACTAACCTCATTTTTTCAGATTCAGATTCATTTATTGTCATGTAAAACATAAAAATTTGATATGCAGTCTGAACATAAATGATGATACATAAAACACATGTCAAGAAAAAAATATCAAATTATACTTATAATACTGCCCCAAATGAATATACATAAAAACTCTCAAGACACAGAATAACATTCCACACATTAAAATACACATGACAATAATATTATTTGGCGACATGAAAATATGAAAAATTAGAAATACACTATAGGCCTAACAAGTAGAGGAGACACTCGCCAAAAAGAAGTTCGGCTTAAGATTAAACCCAGAGAAAGCAACCCCACCCCACCATCCCCAAATTATACCCCATAAATTTCACTCGCCTGGTAGGTAGCCGCCCCCACCACCTAAATGTTTCACATCCCCTATTGCACCCTCGAAAAATAAGTGTCATCATTTTCAAACATAAAAAGATTTCAAGTTCCAATCAAGTTTCATTTAGTTTACAATATGCATTGCCTAACTTCCTCATGATATATAGTTTAAATGAAATATATACACTGCTTCATATACTGTAAGTTTGAAATGGAAAGGAAAGAGAAATTTGAGAAAGTAAATGTGATTTAAAATACACAGACACAGACAGACAAACAGCCACAGACACACACGTATATACATAGCCACACACAGAGACACACACAGACATCACACATACATTTATACGCACAAACACAGACACACAACGACAGATACGAATATGTGAAAACACACAGATACACACAAATAGACACACAGATGCAACACGCAAACACATACAACATCATACATAAACACCCATACAGAAATTACACCTAGACCCATGTATACAGACATACAGACAGACATAGGCACACACACAGACAAACAGTTAGCACAAAGACACACACAAATTGACACACATACACAAAATAAATACACATATACACACAATTATGTCACACATGCACAAATAAAGACAAACTCACAGAATCATACAGCCATACAGTCAGACTCCACAGACACCCATAGACACACAAACATACAGAGAGACAGACAGACAGACAACTCACGGTATTCAGGCAACACAGACACGGATACACAGAAATAAACACACAGATACATGTACAGACAGACACAGGTAGTCACACACAGACAAACATATAAACAACATACACAGACATGTGCATATAAACAAACACACCCATAAGAGCCACACACATGCCTATTCCCTTGGATCACCGTCCATGTTATCTTCTCTGCGATATACATATTCAGCGACTAGCGACAATTTGTGCCGCTATGTTCTGTTTTCACAAATTGTCGCCATCAAGGAGGAAAAAAAAATGGAATCAGCAAGAGCGTCACAAATTGTCGCCGGCGACACTTTGTACTGATTAGTGCAAAACCTGAAGGCACAAATGTCGCCGCGTCACATACTGTAGCCGGCGACCATTTGTGACGCGGTGAGAATTTGTGTCACCACACCCCATCCCTCCATCTGTGGGATACACTCATCTATCCGTAGGGCTGATAGAGAGGATGGAAAGTGTGGCATTTCATAGAAGATAGTGTTTACCGGGGAACAATAAACAAACACGGTTGTACCTGCTCCAGCTAGCAAGCAGACATCGGGCCGATGTCGGCAGTCGTCGGCAATATTGCGGTCACCAAACTGATGTTGGCCAAACATCGCGCCAATGTCGGCAGTCATCAAAGGTCCGGGAAAATGTCAGAAAAATGATGTTGGCCGACGTTATTATTTCGATTATGATATCGAAAATTACTGTCGGCCGACATCACGCTAACATTGACAATATCAGCAGTCATGGAAAGTTGGCAAAATGTCACAAAAATGAAGTTGGGCCGACTTTATTATTTTAACCTGATTATGATAACGAAAACTTAATGTCGGACGATATCACGCTGACATTGACAATGTCGACAGTCGTGAAAAGTTTGCAACGTGCAGAAAGATTAAACCTATGTTGGGCTGACGTTATTATTTCGACCTGAGTATGATATCGGATAGTTAATGTCAGGCCAACATCTCGTCAACATCACCTATGGCGGTATTCGTGAAAAGTCGTCAAAGTATCGGAAAGATGATATTGGGCCGACGTTGTTATTTCGTTGGAGTCGTGTTTGTTGATTTAAAAAAAGCTTTCGATACGGTGGATCACAATGTACTGTTACGTAAACTGGAAATAATTGGTATTAAAAATATTTCAAATGATTGGTTTAAAAGCTATTATCTGGAAGACAATGTGCAACAATGATCAATTCTTTGCTGTCTAGCACATTACCTATAACTTATGGGTACCACAGGGATCGATATTAGGTCCCCTGCTTTTCACTTTGTACATTAATGACTGGATAAATGTGTTAAAAAATGCAGCTTACAATTATATGCAGACGATACTGTAATCTATTTTTCAGATGAATTCCAAAGGTAATTGAATCGGTCCTGAACAGTGATTTAAATAATTTGTATACATGGATGTGCTCAAATAGACTGAGTGTGAATGAAAGTAAAACTGTATGCATGCTAATTGGTAATCGACAAATGCTCTCTAAGTGTAATGAATTGAAATTAACTCTATGTAAATCCACTCTTGAACAAGTACATTTTACAAAATACTTGGGTCTGATTGTTGACAATCAGTTAAAGTGGACGTCCATATTGAAAATATGATTAAAAGATTGGAATGGTAATAAGTTACCTAGGAAGATTGAGAAAATTTCTGTCTGAATCAATTTCGAAACTTATTTATAATACAACTATTTTACCTTTATTCGATTACGCAGACTTGATTTATGACTCGGCGCCCCTGAAATATACAAGCTCACTACAAAAAATTACAAAATCGAGCTGGGCGAATAATTTATAAATTGAATTATCAATGCAATATATCTTCATACAAATCATGACTCTCTTCAATGGAATACATTGAAAGAGAGACGATTAAAACATTACAAAGTGATGATGTTAAAATATTACATGACTTCACTCCAATATACCTTAAACGTCCAATTTGAATCAATACGTCACAAAATCGACCCGATATTACTTAAATTTACGACTTCCAAAAACCCAATTCCGAAGCACTAAAACGGACATTTTGCTACCGAGGAATTAATGAATATAATACTTTGCCAAATGAAATAAAATTACTACCAAGTGTAACGTCATTCAAGAATAAAGTCATGTAATGTTTTAAAATTGCGATGATACATATAACCCATGTGTAGTCATTATAATAATAATAAATAATAATAATAATAATAAAATATAATAATAATATAATAATAATAAATAATAATAATAATAAAATAATGTTAATAATTTTATTTTCCAAGAATATGTAAATGGGATACTTTTTTTTGGGGGGGGGGTGGGGGGGTGGTATTACATTAGGTCTTACGAAAATTCGATGCTTTTGATAATTGTAATCATTTTATTTCTCATTTGTATTGTAAATAGTAATTATTATCGTCTGTTTTGATGTTTGTGTAAGTTTCGATTTATGTTATATATTTGTATATTATCGTACATTGTAAACTCTGGACCCGTGGAAGAACAGTGGTGTCGATGAGGCACCGCTGAATACGGGCTATCCAGCCATTTATAATTCTTTGTTTTTATATTCGGAAAATAAATACATACATACATACAGATTATGGCATCGAAAAGTTTACGTCGGGCCGACATGACGCTAACATTGACAATGTCGGCAGTCATAAAAAGTCGGCAAAGTGTCGGAAAAATGATGTTGGGCGCGACGTATTAATTCGCCGTGATCGATTATGATATCGTTTGGTTAATTAGATTTTCATATTTCTATTGTTAAATCATACTAACTATGTCTATTACCCTATCTTTTTCTCTGCGCCAACATTGCAATTTCTGTAGTACTGTATTATGTAGCAATTTCTGTAGGACAAAATCATGGAAACAAGTTTGCCCTCATGAATATTCATGAGCATATCACTAACACAGGGAAAATCATATATCTTTCATTATTGTCGTATGTTTCATGTGAATTAGTTGAATTGTAAATGAAAATAATTTCAGCAGAGTTGTAATTGTATATAATGGGCTCATTTTGATAGTGAAATCAATCGTGATAAAACATTTGATTGATCATTTCACAAAAAGTAACCACTACTTTCCATACTGATAAAATGTCAGTATATATAGCAACCAGGTAAACTGTATGGTATAGTATGTGGTGATATAGGCATAGGGACTTAGGTTAGGAAGGAGGATACGATTATAGTGGTAGGTCTTACAATGATCGATTAATGGATTCAATATACCATATCATAATGACCATCGTCATTTTTTTGACATCAGAGCGATGTTGGGCTGGCAGACATTTCATCATTGGCCCAACGTCAATAAATGATGTTGGTACAATGTCACGAAATGACATTGGCTCAACATTTGTCCCAACGCAAAAACTGACATCAGGGCGATGTTGGGATGGCGGACATGTTTAACATTGGTCCAACGTCAAAAAATGATATGGCTGACGTCCAATTGTAAAGACACATCGAGAGTATGCCAAACATGTCGTTATAAGAAATCCGCTCAGTACAAATATATCTGAGCCTGATCGGTTAAAGTGAGCATTGGGTAAAAATTCATTTTGATATTCTTATGATGTAATCACTGCCGGATCTTTCATTGATATCTAAAGTTACTAAAATCCATATTTGTTTTATTTGGTAAGGTCCGGAAAGCGACTGGAATGACTCACTTTCGAATAGGGTGTTGAACATGCTGTCACGACGGACACTTTTGAGAAATATGATTTGGTCTATTTTGACAATCATTAGATTGTCTCGTGTTTGTTTGCAAGTAGTTATAGATGAAACACCAGTTTGCTAAAATGCAGAAAAATATTGTGAAATATTTGTACAATAGTGGTCAACCGCATTTTTCTATTCAAGTTTATGCAAATCTGTCCGTCCGTGACAGAAGAAAAATCTAAAAGTTTTTTGTTCTATTGCTGGAGTAATAAATTTAAACAAAAATATGCTGAGCTATCTCACTAGCAAAAGACATATAATGTGTGTGATGAAACCCAGATCAATTAAATTTAATATGCTAAATGTGAATTTGAATATTGTCACGGACGGACAAAATTTTGTCACAGACGGACATTTGCATTATACGGCAATGGTACAATAGGGGATATCATATCAGCGATTTTGTAAATGTGTTTTATCAGTATTGTAATTCATAAATATTCCCACAATAAACCCTCCCCAACACACACTCACATACAAGTGTTTTCATGCCCCCGTAGATAAGTCTCAAGGGGGCATTAAGCGTTGCCCGTTAGTCCGTCCGTCCCCTAATTTGTTTCCTCACGATAACTTAAAAACTATTTGACAGATTTTAAATATTTTTGGTGTGTAGGTAGATCACCCTAAAATACAGGTAATGGTCGAATTTGGACTCGCAAGTCCAAGGCAATGGTCACAGGTCATTATATATGTAGATTGGTTTCTGGATGATAACTTGAATAATATTCGACGGAATTTAAAAATGTTTTGAATGCAAGATAGATAACAATAAAATACAAGTCAAGTTACGAATTTGGAGTCTGCAGGTAAAAGGTCAGAGGTCACACGCTCATTATATATGCAAAATAATTTTGGGGTGATAACTGATAATGTTTGACAGAATTTCAAAAAAATGGGTATGTAGGTAGGTAGATGACACTAAAATACAAGTTCAAGATGGAGTCTGCAATTCAAAGGTCAAAGTCACAGCTCATGCAAAATGGTTTCCACACACTCAATAAGAAATGCTTACTGACTGCATTATAGCTGGGGCATCTGTGTCCTGTGGACACACAAAATTTCTAGTTTACTCATCTTTTTAAGTGTATTAGTGATATGAATACTGGAATCTTGGCTGAAATATCAATTTCAATTGGGATAATGTCCATTTGTGACAAAAAGTCCGTCCGTGACGCCAAATATCCGTTCGTGACACTGGAAGTGTCCGTCCGTGACGAAACTCTTGTCGTGCTAGTAAAAGTTACAACTTGCTTCAAAATTATATACATAATGTCAGGGAAGTCAACTTATTAGACTAACATCTGCAATGAAAAGAAATTGGTTAGCATTGTTTCGTTTAGATATAAGAACAAAAGATCACTGACGGTGTAAAACCCTTTCTATCCTGTCCGTCCGTGACATTAAATATTTAACGAATT
>JZLH01S0047111.1:11942-22935 GCA_001188425.1 Eucidaris tribuloides
GTAGTAGTACGAGTAGGTAGTGTGTGTGTGTGTGTGTGTGTGTGTGTGTGTGTGTGTGTGTGTGTGTGTGTGTGTGTGTGTGTGTGTGTGTGTGTGTGTGTGTGTGTGTGTGTGTGTGTGTGTGTGTGTGTGTGTGTGTGTGTGTGTGTGTGTGTGTGTGTGTGTGCATGTGTAAATCCTGTGTGGGGAAATTCGTCCGTTTTCACCACAGTTGTGGGGATATGGGTCAATGTGGGGATACCCCTACAATAAAAATCAGCAAATTATTATTTAAATGGAGGTTTCAAGGTTTATCGCGTATCCCACGCGCAAAGGAATGCGCGTATACGCGGAAAAACATGTGGAAAAATATCAGATATATGAGGATACTTTTGTATTTGCCTGTCGAGTTGATCTAGTTTTCCACACAAAGTACTATTATCAATACTAGCCACGTTTTTGTTTTTTGGTTTTTTAAGATTCACATAAATCGTTAATTATTCATATTGTGCTTACTTTGCTTAATCTACTAAATTAAGAGAAAGATGTGAATTCTGCTTGATAAGAATAACACGTTTCATAAAAAATATCACGACGCTGGTCGCCATGCAGACTTCATGATTTATAGCCCCCCCCCCACCCCGGTAGTTAAAATTCAAGTTGGATAATTTTCCAGTGAATTTAGGTAATAATGAAAATATTGGATGGCTTATTTTCGGTGGACACAGAAAATATTGTACTCCTCATAAAAATATTGGACTCGTCTGCAATTCGTCCGATATTTGTCACAAGTCGTACAATATTTTCTTGTGTCTGATTATTACATGTATACAAGTATCTGAAATGTTTTTTCTAAGTACAAATGTCGACCTCTGTTGACCACATTTCTATTTTTTTTATTTAATCATAATTTTCTTGCTTATATACCTGTGTGTGAGTGTTGCTTGCTAAAGTGGGCGGAACATATGGCATTGATACAATCACAGCCAGTCTGAGGACATTTGATGTGCGCCCAGCAATCATTGGCCTGAATACAGAAATACATCTCTCCCTCCCCCTCCCCCCCCCCCCCCGGCCCCGCCTTAAACCAGCCCTAAAAAGAAAAAAATGCGGCGGCAACCGCCACGGGCGGAACGGGACTCTTTACCGACAGGCCAAAAAATGGCCGGATTCGCCGAAAGCCGCAGTTCGCTGATGCTTCTGCCGCAACCGAGGGTGATTTGATATAGGGGTCAGACCCACGTACTGATAGGCCCCCTTACCTACTCCCCCCCAAACCCCCCCCACCCGTCCCCCGTGCTAAAGAGTGCCACTGACGCCGAATGCGCTAAAAAAGAGCGAAAGAGGCAAACATGGGAGCTAGACGATATAGCCAAGGCGTGCAAGGAGCAATAAAACATACACAACACACAAAAAACCACGCACACACACACACACATCACACACACACAGCACACAAACACACAAAAGCTTATATGCCACACATATGCACCCACACCCCACACATGACACGCACACACACACACACACACACACACACCACACACGACACACACACACACACACCCCACCCACCCCTACACACACACACACAACACACACACACACAACACAGCAACACACAGCAACACCACACCACAGGACACACACTACACACACACACACACACACACACACACACACACCCCCCCCTCCACGCCCAAAAATTATTTTTGGTGACGGTTTGGATTTGAGTGTATAATCCCTGATACACAGACAATTCTACTGTACTTTCGGGTACACCTAAATCAAAATTACATGAAATTCGGTCTTTTTAATCAAATTGTTTTCCGCAAGCCAAACCATTGAAAATAATAGAATCTCTGAAAATAAAAATAAGAATTCAGAAAGAAAGTTATGCAATCGGTAATTTAAGACCCGATTTACACCAAACTTTTAGGCCGGCCTCGGGCCCGAACTAAAGCTTGGTGTAAATGCAAAGGAGACCCGATTCTCGCCTGGCATCTCGCGATCTTAGACAGAACGCATTTAAAAATTATGCTAGCTTTTTGTGTCATTTTTCATTGGCTTGAATAAATTTTCACAACTTCGCACAATCAATGCCTTTCAAGATTTTATTGAAATTTGAAAGCCCCCACATAGCCCTATCAGATAAAAAATAAACAGAATCAAAATCCACCAAGAAATAATGTAGCATTTTTTGTGACTTTAAATAAATTTGCATAAATTAGCATATTAATGATTTCAAATTCTATGATAAATGGTACTTCATAACTCTTTAAGTCCAAGTGCCATGAAATAAGAACTTCTACAAAATTATGCGAAAAAAAAAATCAAAGATTAAGTTTTGTTGTTAATAATCTTATTTCTTTCATTCATTAAAGCCCAAGTTTAGTTTTGCCTATTTATTTTCTTATTTGAAAGGTTTATGCCCAAAGGTCATATCACACCAATAACAGATTCTGAATGTCTTTAGCTGCTTTTTTTAATTAGTTAATGAAGAATCTGTGGGGGGACCCCCGAGAGTCTGATCTTTCAGATGAGGTATAACTCAGAGAACCTTAGCACCTTATTAACCCTTTGGATGCTATAATGTAAAATATCGTCGAAAATCTCGGAGTCCCCCCCCCCCCCCAGATTTTTCATTAACTAATTTAAAAAAAAAACAACTAAAGACATTCAGAATCTGTTATTGGTGTGATATGACCTTTGGGCATAAACCTTTCAAATAATAAAAAAAATCGCCAAAACTAAACTTGTGCTTTAACGCTGTCGCCGCCGGAAAAGCATTGGCTATGTTCATCTAGCTACTGCTATGCAGGCGAGACAAAAACGCAACTGAAATTCAATTCCATCAGCTCGACATCCCAAGAAGTTTTGAGGGGCAAAATATAAAAAAAAATCAGTTGACCACCCTTTGTGGTAAGTTTGTTTTATTGAAAACTCAACAGTACATTATTATACATGTATTACCAAATATATTATAACATCCGTAAACCAAAATAAATCAGAATGGGGGAGGTTGCTATAACGAAAAATTAGAGCGAAATAATCAAATGAATTTCGAGTAACTTTCACACTTTATGGAAAGAATTTTCAATTTAATCAGACTTGACGTTACTTAATAAAAAGTGAACGCTGGAAAGTCCAATAAATCCACTCGAAATTCGATAAAACGTTGAACTTACAATGTGTTAAATTCACTCTGAGTCTATTTTATGTAAATAATTTGGGGCCACCGCACACTACTCGATCGGGTACGATCCACTTTCGGACGAAACTGGAATACTGGAATAGCGTTTGATATACACATTTCAAGACTTAACAATTTGTTTATTAAGGTTCTGAATGGTCATTCAGATAGTAAAATCGAAAATATAGCCCGTTTCGAGCTCTCCAGTAGGAGGAAAAGCCAAATCGGCTCCGAATCATAGTGACCTCAAAGAAGTCCTACGACTGTCTACAATTTGAGAATAATTTGGCCCTTACTCCGGGTTCAAGGCTGTCAGCGCACTAAAATCCCATTTTAAGTATTCATATTATTGTTCAGAACTCGAATCAAATAAGTTTCATTTGTTAAAATGCCCAAATTAAATGCTACTGCGAATTATTGCCAAAATGGGATCATAGCCGATCGTGTAGTGTGCGGTGGCCCTATAGATACATTGTACATGTACATGCTTTTCACGGGATGTCGTCATAAAGCCCATCGGGAGTCGAGTATCACTTCACTGCACAGTGAACTGGGGTGTCGACATCCATCTTTTTAATCATCTAAAATCTTTCTCTACACTCTTAAAAATCCCGGGTCAGTCTGACTCGGAGAAAGGATCCGTTGGGGGCACACCCGGAAAAGGGTCAATTTTAATCAAATTCCGGGTCAAGGTTGACCAAAATATGAGTCAACCTGACTTGGATTTTGGTCAAACTTGACCCGGAATATGGATAAACCTGACCCTTTTCCGGGTGTGTCCCCAACGGATCCTTTCTCCGAGTCAGACAGACCCGGAATTTTTAAGAGTGTACCCGAATGGAATCTGAACAACAAAAAAACAAAAAACACTATAACTCTACTCAAATCAACAATGCTCGCTTCAAGGAAACAAAACATCAAACTTCCTATCTTTAATTCCTCTTACACGTGCCCTACCCACGATATTTATAATCAACATTGGTATCATTATACACTATCTATTTTCCTCTATACGTGTTTAGTTACCTGCCCAAATTACCCGTATTCTTTACATTATCAATGAACACACGTCCATAATAATGAAATAGAGGCATTGCATAATCCAATTTAATAATCGTAGAGGAAAAAGTTAATTGCATGAAACACTTGACGTTATATTTATTGCTAATGTCCTTCTAAAAATGGTCCAAAAATGGCAAATTCTTGTCTAAAATCAAAATTTAATCAATAATCATCTAGTATGGTAAACATTACTTCAGCGCTATCTGTAAATTGAATATCATTACTCTATTTGCATATTCGTATCGGGTGTTTTGTAATCATTTTCCTCTTTTTAATTTAGCAGGAATCGAAATGAATAATGAAAAAAAAAGATCAGCGTACATTTTAGTAATTTGTTAGCATTATTGTAAACCTGTGCAGGCAGTCACCTAGGGGTTGGGGATACCGAGGGTGCTATAGCACCCTAAGTTTTTTGTACGGGACACAGCACCACCTTAAAAGAACATCAGGGCTACAACTGTGATGCTACAACACCCCCATACAGTACGTCCCAGAAAAACAGAACCCTAAAACAAAGGCTTATTGCGTGTAAGCAGTAGAGTGTATCATGCACAAAATAAACTTTATATTCTGCTCTTTCCAATGATACATTAAGCAAACTTAGTTATTCGTGCATCTCAAAGTACATGTACCAAGACTTTGAAAAATGAAGGTCAAAAGAAATTTGCTACACTTGTTGCCTTGGAAACTGTGACTTACCATTTGTCCATTCCTAGTATAAATGTAGTGTAAAAGTCATAAGTGTAGCAAATGGTTTTTGACATGAAAATTGTCAAACTCATGGTACTCGGAGATGCATGAATAAATAAATTTGCCTATAGAGCATAAATCGAATTTTAATTTGAACGTGTTTTTTCAATCATCCGCCCCATGCTTCCGCACAATAAGCCTTTGTTTTGGGGTTGTTTTTTCTGGGACGTACTGTATACACAAATCGCTCAAACGTGTGTAGAGGTGATATGGTACAATGATCAGAGTAGATAAAGCTTTGTTTACTTTTATTTAGCTTCCCATTTTATTATAAAACTGTCATATTGGAATAATATTATGTAATGTGTATGTATGTGTATATCTTTATATGTCAACAACTTTTACTTACGCCGGATTTGAATTGAAGTAAAAAAAAAAAAGAAGTACATACACGTATACCATGTCTTAAACATAATTACTGCATAGATATCATTGCAACAATAATTTATAACACAGAGAAAGTAAAGGCGGGTAATGTAAAATAAAGACAATGTTCAGCCCATTAAGTTACACTTCCAAAACTAAAATAATTAATATTTCTACGAAAATACAAGTCTTTAATAACATTTATGGAATAAAAAGGAGTCTTGACTTCTTCCACGCAAGTCCAGGATTATGATATCTTGTCGGGATCCGGGGAGCTTGATGTATAGGAGGTCACGAACCTGCATGGTTGCAAAATAAGACACAAACAATGAAAATACAAAATACGAACTTTTCACACTACTTCTCTATCTAAAAAAAATTACGTGAGGTTTAAGACCACCTACCCCGTACCCAGGTGGGGAAGTCTTAGAGGTTTTACACGGGCAAGCGTTTTTTTCGTCTGAACATTATTTAAAATTAAAACCAGCAGAAACTTTGGGAAAGAGGGTAAACGTGGTCATCCCTGAACTCTTAACTTGCCAGAGAAGCTACAGCTCTATGAACATTGTGTATATGATGTGGTTCAAATTTTCTCTTCGGCATTGTAATCTCATTGGCAGTTTTCTTTTTCTGCGTGAATCACCTGATAGCATAATAGAAAATCGTATTCTTATTGCTTTCCCAATATCGCAAATACAAAACTTTCATGCTCGGTATTGGTAGAGGTCACATCACGTTTCTTATTGGTCAGTTGTACTTACTTGATTGCGCAGAAGACTGCGCCGTGGACAACAGCCATGCACATGAAAACAGCGCCTGGTGAAGTTTCCATCGTGCTCGCATATATTCCATTGTACACAAACCCCAGCACAGGGTTGGTCAACGTATTGAGGAATGCCGCTAGAGCCATGAAAGCCCCTGTCGGTGAAGAAAGGGAGATTTTGAATGACAAAGACGATCGATAAAGGCAAACGATACAAATCGATCAAAAGGATTATTATGATTGTATCGGTGCACTCTACTTGCCTTTTTGTTCGGGGTTGACAAGACGCGATACTATCGACCCATTGGCAGAGCGAGCAGGAGCACCGAAGACTAGAAATATAGTTGCTGTGGATTTATGAAGAGAGAAAAAAAGACCCATGTCAACGCAGTCATTCAGAAAACTGTACAGTATAAAAGTTTACACGTTAATGTGCGACATAATAATAATGACGGGAATAATGAAACATTATTGTATATGGCACATAACACATAAGTAGAATTACATTCTCTAAGCGCTTTACAAAAAGAGTGGTAATGATGCACCTAGTTCGATAATACTAAATAACTGTGTTTTGTAATAACTTTTAAACTTTTCGTATGTTGGGAAATTGGGAAATGTAGTTAGGAGTTATTGAATATACAGCAGAAAGTGAGATTAAAGGTAGTTCCGGGTAGTTTGTGATAGTGTTTACAGCACACATTGTTTGTAAAGGAAATAAAAAAAGAAATAGTCAAAGAAATCGTAAATAAGCTAAACTAAAAAAAAAAATAATAAAATAAAGTCAAATCAAATAAAAAATGAAATGCACGGAAGTGAAAAGAAATTTAAAAACGTATACATACATAAGACTAGGTATTTCGTAGAGGGCGCTAATGAAGTGGCAGCTGTGAGGGCTAAGGCGGATAGGGACCCGTACTGAAGGAGAACGAAATCATTTTTCAGCGACCGTTCACCCAAGAACCGCAGAAAAAGATTTGTTCCGACAACCTGTCCAATAATTCCCAGAAGGCTCTTCACTGCCGTGTAAATACCGAATGTAGACGGAGACCACGAAAATGGCGCTCTCTTGGTGTACATCATGACCAAGTTGACCTCAACTGTAGTGCAAAAAGGAAATAGTGCATTATGGTTTGAAGTGTGAAATAAATGACATTAATTTTGATTGTCATTATAATGTATTTAGGATACCGTTGTGAGAGATCGCATTAAGGCCTCCGCACACTACACGATTTTTGTCGTACGACTGCACCGACTTGGATCCGAAATAAAAACAAAGCTTATATTTCGTATACAATCAGCGTGTACGAAATGTAAGCTTTGTTTTTTATTTCGGATCCTAGTCGGTGCAGTCGTACGACAAAAGTCGTGTAGTGTGCGGAGGCCTTTAGCGATAATAGTACAAACACTTTAAATAAACTTCATTATCAAACTGGGCCCTTTTTGTTTTATTGACTCAGCTTGGTGTCAATTTCATGTGAAAACATTACAATTTAATGAATATATCAATTAAATACAATTGAATATGAAAAAAAAAGCATTATGCACGCATGAACGCACACACACATACAAACGGAAATAGCGGTCGGTATTTTTTAACTTCAGATTTTTGGAGTACATGTATTTGAAAAATTATATATTTCTGCCGCAGCACTGTGACTGTGCAACACGAAAGGGCGGCAATAATTATATCAATTTACTCAGGCAGTTAACTAATTCATTGTTGTGGCAACCAGTTGAATGCTTCATGTTAGACTCATTGGTCGATTAAAGTAACGTACCAAAATTAATTCCACGAGATATATTCAACTTACGCATCGCTGAGGCATTGTTTATCATGCCTGCTCCAAGCAACATCAGCAATTGAAGTCGTGCGTTGCTGGTCTTTCGAGACGAGACGGCCCTAACACCAGCAGTTAAAGAGTCCCAAATCAGTCGAATTATTCCCCTATCTTCGGATTTCTCCACTCCATCTCCTCGTTCCGCCGTTGGGTCGTTCTTACTTGGGAGGGTCTCCTCACAAGAGCGCCACGATCAGAACCACAATCAACTGAGTCATCGCGCAGATGATGTAGATGGGAGTTGGTCCTAAGATCTGCTGGAAGAACCCGGATGCCAGCATCCCCACCATCATCCCCACACCAACAAAAGGCATGGTCCGACTAATCGCCTCTGTACGTTTCTCAACAGGGGTTTTATCGGTGATCATATTCACAGCTGTCGTCATAAATGTATGTATCCCACCACTGACACCAAAAATGACAGAACTCAATATGAGAAGTGGGGGAGAAAGACCGTACATTGTCGACCTGTAGATCATGAGAAAGGCCAACAACGTACCGCCACAACAGGGCATTAACATGATTCGTTTTCGCCCAACTCGATCGCTTAATGCGCCAAGAAGCAAGGATGCAATGGCCCCCGGAACGTCAGTAAAGAATAACTGAAAACTCATGACACGGGAAGATTCGGCTTGGATCGCTGCTTCAGCTTCAGAGTCTTTGCCGAGATTCTGACATTTCTCGTGTCCGTAGCGCTCACGACAAAGCTGGTCCATGATCAAGTTCTGGGACACTGGGAATTGCATGACAAGCACTGTCGTGTAGAGGAATAGCGTCAATTGCAGAGCATATCGGCGGAAGAAACTCACGATAAGGTGGCTGATGGCCATTTTTGTAATCCACAGTACTTGTAATTATGCCTGTAGAGTGTAGAGTGAAACATTCACAGTCTTCGTTTAATGTCCAGCAACTGGGTGAAAAGAATAGGACAAAACCATTAGCGTATACGACAGCACATGTTAAGAAATTTAGTTTATGAATTTCTGCTTTTGAAATTTGCATTATTAGTGATCGAAGAAAAACACAAAAAACAATCATAACAATTATAGAGTGATAACCAAAAAAACAAACGGTTGGATAGCCCTACTCTGCCAGGCCTAAGTGGCATGGCTGTTTTCGAGATGGGTCCAAGAATTCGTGAAATATAAATGCATTCAGCAATTTAGAAAGATGGTGTTTACCAATATGCGTTGACCCGAAGTCACTGATTTAAAGGGAAATGCACAGTTCTCATTAGATAGGAATTCCTGGGTTTTTTTTTTCTAAACATAGTAATTTTATGCTTTGATGCAACTCTGATTATTCTGCAGAGGCCCGGGGGAGGGGTGGCACTGTCATTGCAAGGTGTACACTATATGCGCGTGTGAAAAAACCCCGCGTAAACAGGGTTTTGTTTTCAGGGTCAGGCGGTGTACGCGCGTACAGTGAAAAGGGTACCACAATCGCCAAAATCTGGAGGGGGGGGGGGTAATACTTTTAACGCAAGATTTACTTTAAAAAGGTATCTTTCCGGATATAGGTCCTACTTGTTAAGGGTATTCTGAGATCGACAGGTAATTAGGCTTTATTTTCAATGTTCATACAAGCGCATGGTGTACACCTTGAAATGACAGCCCCACCCCCCCCCCCGGGGGGTGCAGAAGTCTATCCTTCTTCTTTCTGTGGAATTCATTGGATTGTCCTTATTGCAAGAAAGGTATTTCTTTACTTTTGTGTATTTGACATCAATAGTCCGTCGAATAAAACCTTTGTCGCATAGATTTTTGTTTTCTTGCTTAAATCATGGAGGTCTACCTCCATGATTATATTGGGAAACTACGCTCATCTACCTTTACCGTACATTTTCTCATGTGTAAGCACCAGAGATTACTTTCATAAGTTAAAAGTTTTATGTATCATGTGCCAGGGGATAATGTCCTCCAGGGTTCGTGAAGATGCTGGAACAGGGTCGCAAATTCTGCAAATTGTATACTTTTCAAAACTTTGCATTCAATTTCAAATACTGAATTACAACAGCATTATTAATATCGACGACCTATCACTTTTTGAAAAAGACTGCACCAAATTCCTGAGCATAACTGATAAAAAATTAACATGGGATCAACACATGTATACCAAAATCAACACAAATTGCTAAAGGAATTGGTATACTTTATAAAACCAGAGACATACTCAAATCGCGCTCTTACCCCGGGGCTCTTACGTTCTACAACACTCTTATCTTACCGTATATAACTTACTGCAACATCATGTTGGGAAATTATTATACTTCAAATCTTTACCAGATAAAGGAGAATAAGGCTACTAATTCAAGATGATGGTCTTCTCTACACATTATTGTATCTAATGTACTGAAAAGTCGCATGGCAGTAAATTTTAGGATGTTTACAATAGTAAACCGCCTTTATAATTCAGAAAGAATAAGAAATTTTAACTTGAAGAGGTCTTGTCTAAAATGTGTGGCGTATCCTCCTTACCACAGTCTTATGGAGATAGCACGCGATTTCTTCTTCGCGGCGTGGTGTCGTCTTTCTGAGACAGCTTCAAAGGAACATATTGTCATTTTTTGTTTGTAAGAAGTCTTTCCAATCCATCAAAACCGTTTGACGGCAAATATGAAATCGAATTACGATGCTAGTGTGAATTAACACCCCACCCCTATAGGGAGGCAAAAAAAGGGTTAATTTTTTCTGTTCCAGACCCTCTGTCATGGGTGCGCCTGCATTTGATTATCTCTCCGCCTTGGAAAAGAAGGGAGAAATGATATTCATTGATTTCATTTCAAATAGTTTGTTATTTTTCAATAATAAACTATTAGAACATCACTACAAAAAGACCCCTTCAACTCAAAATATTTGCGTTATAGTGTATGTTGCAATGCTTTTGAGTATAGGGAGGGTATTCTTGCATTACGTTTCAAGAGTATTTCGAGTTATTAAAATAATGGGGAGTGGGGTGGGGCAAAACGATATGTTTGCGTCCCCCCCCCCCGGCCATATATCATGTGGTGGTACTTGCGACTGCCTCCCTGAATTACAA
>JZLH01S0047115.1:5000-16188 GCA_001188425.1 Eucidaris tribuloides
AAAATCTGTTATTGGTGTAATATGATCTTTGGGTTTCAAGCTTTCAAATAGAAAAAAATCCCCAAGCTAAACTTGGGTTTTAATTAATTACAGGCAGTATGAATACATTTTCGATGATTAAAAATACGTTTAGTCATGTCAAGTTCAATTGGAAAGAATCTATGTTTTTAAAGGGCAGCATGGAATATGTATCACAAAGTGAATTATTGGCTAACACACCTGAAGAAGAATTTGTGTCTAGCTCCGAAAGACCAGTGTGTCCAGTGGTGGTTAATTCTGATGTCAGTTCTTCTTCTGGATCAGAAAATGTTCTCCTTGCGATAGATGATGCAGTTGATGACGGACTCGTCTTCAGCAATGTTTGTGTAGTTGAAGAAGATGATGCTGCAAAGATTATCAAACATGTACATGTATATTATTTACATGTGGATTTGGAGTAGGGGGGTACCCTCGAATACTCCAAAGGCAGTGGAGTATTTTGGGGACAAGGAAGGCACGTGCCATGTGAAGAAAAACGTTCAGGGGGTTCCAAAAACGAAACATTTAAAAGGGAAACAAATCCTTGAAAGTTGAATCTCATGAATATGTAACCAAAAAACACCGGAGACAGAAGTTGGAAGGGGCGCGATTTTAGCGCTTACTCCAAGCGCTGTTGATACGCCACTATATGCCACGATAAATGATGAGATTAATAGATGGTGATTCAATCCGCATGCTTTGAGGTGTGAAAACTGTGCCGTTGATAGTCTGTAAGGTATTTGAAAATAATAAGCATTTGAAAATGAAGAAGAGGAAGTGGTTTTATACATACATGTATTTACGAGAGAAGATCATATTTGAAATAATTCCATCCAGGATGCAGATTGAGAGCACTGTGGTAAGGTGCAGGAAAGCCCGACTAAAGTGGTTTGGCCGTGTGAAGGAGATGGATAAGCTGTTGGACGAAGACTGATTGAGATGCCGCCTCTAGGAGAAGAGGAAGACCTAGGGTAAAACGGTAAGATTGAATCAAGTCAGATGTTAAGGTAACAGATGTAAATAAAAATAAATTTCATTACAGAGCCATTTGACGCAGACGTGGGTCTGCAGCAGCGACCCCATAACGTGGGGGAAAGTCTAGACCAAGAAGAACAAGAAGACGAAGAAGAAGAAGAAGAAGAAGAAGAAGAAGAAGAAGAAGAAGGCGACGAGGGAGAAAAAGAAGAAGTAAATTTACAATTGGGGAACGAAGAGGTGCGTCCCACGACAGCACATGCAAAATTATTGAACAGGTGAGATAGCGAGGGTCTATGAATTTAAGAGAAAGTGTAAGAACACTTAACGTGAGCATGACCACCCAAAGGTATCTGAACTGCGTGCATTAGCTCTAAACATGTTATCAATCCTCGGATGGATTGAAAGGTAGTAAAGGACCTGTACGTCTAGCTGTCGATGTCGATGTCAGTTCTCTCCTCTGTTTCGCGAAGTCGTTCTCGGTGTTGTGGTTAATGCAATTGTTAACAGGTTCACTGGTGATGGCCGTGGAGTCGAATGAGGTGAATCTGTAAAGATTATTACTAGCATACGCGTACGCAGGGGGGGTGTTTGGGGTGTTCCTAACACACCCCCTTTGGCAAAAGGGGTGTTAGGTAGGTTAAACACCCCCCTTTAGCAAAAAGGGGGGTGTTCGAAAATTTTGAATTTTTTTTCACCGCTACCCCCCCCCCCCCCCCCCCCCCCCCGCTGAGCACTTTTCGGCGGATTTGGAATGAAAAAAAAATCACTTTTCGGCGGCTGGGCTGACCCGGAAAAATTTGGACCTCGGATTTGGAAATGAAAAATGGTTCACTTTTCGGCGGCTGGGCTGTCGGGAAACATTTTAGACCTACGATTTGGCCGCGGATAAACACCCCCCTTTGCAAAATCCTGCGTACGCCTATGATTACTAGTGTTTGTCATTGGCAAGTAAATTGAGGATTATGGGGCCCATCCAACACGCATACATGAACACTTCTAGCATGTAAAGTAAAGAGGACCTACAATTGCCAGCGAAAGTACAAGTAGACCCTCGTGGATATTACCACCCAATTCTTCAGTATTTGGACAGCGTGCATTGTTTCAAACTTTCAATGGAATAAGATATTGTGTAGGACCTGTCTGTCTAGGTGCCATTGATTTCGATGTCATTTCTCCAGAGTCATTCGAATCCCGCCTCCTTGTGGTGGTTCCTGTAGTTGTAGATGGGCTGATAGTGGGCGATGAACGTGGACTCGAGGAAGATGATTCTGTAAAGATTATCATAGAATGCCACTGGCATCTGAATCGGGAGGTTGGGGTGGGAACGTGGTGCTCAATTCCACACCCACATATTATGCAAAATTATTGCTATATAAAGTATTTGGGTGTGCAACAAGTGTGACCACCAACTGTCACCACGATGGCATTCAATGGACTACAAGTATCTAACCTGCATGGAAAGGGGCTAAACTTTAGTTTTGAAGTAACTCTCTGTCGCTGTCGTTTATTCTGATTTTAATTTCTTCTTCTAAAGCAAATAAAGTTATTCTCTCTATTATGGATGATTTGATAATTGTTGACGGATTAACTCATGAGGATTATGGGGAAGTAAAATTAGTTCCACGTACATAGATTATGGTGTATAATGTCCCTTCTAACACAAGATCATAGAGCTTTATTCCCAATACATGGAAAGCTATTGTAAATCAATTTATTGGAAAGCCTAGCACATTTTCATCAACGGGTAACCTCTTTTACTTGTATTTGAGCGAATGAAGTTCTAAGCCTCCAAAAGCTACGAATTAAAGAAAGACTTATAATTTTTACACAAGCTTCCAGACAACCAATGTCACCAAAATTTAAAAACATTAAATATAATGATATGATAATAGTAATATTTTTTATTTACCCAGGGTAGCCACTTCAGTCAAATAGACGGATCTTCCAGTGGGCCCTGCATAACATAAATTTTATTATTAACTTCCTCTATTCTAGAATGCCGAGCGCCTGGCTAGAAAGCAGAAGGTACCATTTGTAAAAAGTCTTTGGTATGACCTGGCCGGGGCTCGAACCCACGACCTTCCGATTGTGAGGCGGACGCTCTATCCGCTCGGCCATCACACCGCTAACATAAAATCGCCACATAGGTCTAAATAATGCTATTGGGCAATTCCGTGATTAGTTACGTTACACTTTGCGGTCATTTTGACACTAAGGTTGGCCTCTGTATGAAGATGCTTTGATTTTATTCTTCTATTTTTGTACTGTCAATACCTCTATACAAAGTCTACCTCACACCATCGTATAGAAATGTGAGACCCACTTCAGTTCCTGATAATAAGAACTTTAATTTTGGTTAGTTACGTTACATAAAGAGGACATGGAAAAAATTGTATGATTTCATCCCTAAAAATTGCTCAAACTATGTTGATCTAAAACAAACTGTTACATTCATGTTAGTACAGATGTATGGGCAAATCATTTCATATGAAAAATTTTAGTAATAGCTAACAATATTTGTATAGGAACAGCAAAAACATGGTTAGTTACGTTACGGTTAGTTACGTTACACTTTGTCCCAGCGTACAAAATTGCATTTGGTTATGTTTTTCTCACACATTGTGTTTATATAGGGCTTCATTCATTTGAAACTAAAGTGCAGGATTGTAATGCTGTCCCAATAAGCACTAGGCCTAACTTATTTTACCCCTAAATATAATTTTTAAGTCTCTATAGACTAATTTAGCCTTTAGTTAGCAGTTAAGTACATGTGGGATATCCAGCTTTAAAATATTCACACCTATATAGTATGCAGATATCCTGCAGTACATCACAATCATGTAATATTTGTGAATGGGTAGTTGATAATTTGAAACAAAATAGATGGATCTATCTGAATAGATAAAGAGTAGCAGTTATTTTAATGTAACTTGTATTATTCAATGGTGGGTTCAATGTGATTCATAGTAGTTAGTATGTCTCCGACGACCATTACACATACTGTTGCATCATGTTGTCATAAGATGCAAAGGGTAACCTTAAAACACAATTGTTTTCTTTTTTTAGTTTTAAATTTTTCAACACAGGCAGTTTTCCTATCTTGATCAACGTGTTCACTGCTTGGCTCTTAAGTTTTGGTAAATCCCCCCAAAACTTTCTCATTGTCCTGGTTCATTGCTGCATTGTATGAATGTGTATGACCTAAAACTTTTGTGGCATGGATGATCTGAAATGAAAATGTGTTTTAGTGGATGCATTTAGCAATTTTACATGAAAATTTATCTTGGTCAGGATCCCAACTAAACTAAGTATGCATTTTTTTTTGGGGGGGGGAGGGGGTATAAAACCTGTTCTCAAAAATGAAACAGGCGGAAAATTTCAGGATAGAATCTTTGTTTGCAGCTTTCTGATATGCAATCACTAAATTTTCCAAAGGGCCTTTTTGAATAAAGATGAAAAACAATGAGAGAGGGAATATCTTCCAAGGTAAAATTCATGTTTTCACTAAGAATCAACAGATGAAAAAAAAAATAATCAATGGTCACTACACTTTTGTAAAATTGGAATTTTAGATGATACATGTACTCCAATATAGTTCACATTACTGAACCTTTATCAAGCTTTACTGTAGACGGGCTATAATATGATCATGTCTTCATAAAGTGAATTTGAAACAATTTATGTTCTTTAAGCTCATTAGAGAAGGCTGCTTTTTTCTTCTTTTTTTCTACTGAGGATGTTTCTTTACTACATGTATGTCCAGCATCTTTTCTTTTAAATTTTTGGTAGCTTCCCTTTTCTTCCAAAGAAGCTGAATTCTCTCACAGTAGATTTGGAAGTATTCCTCTTGGATTTTCTTCTGGTCTTGGCATTTTACTGTACATCGACTCCTTTCTCCTTCTTGTATTTTAGAATTCTTTCAAACTACCCCAATGATTTCATTTTTTTTAACCAACCACTTTTGATTTTTCCCTATTTCATGTGCTATAGGCATTTTCAGCTGTTGGGGAGGGGAAAGAAAAAAAGAAGTTGGTCAGTATAGTGGATTACTATTATAACAAAAATGCCCTAAAATGATAATAGCTGATAAACCATTTCTTCATAATTCTTTTGTTTATCATAAATGCAAGATAAGAAGTAATATACATGTAGCACCGCCCACTTTGATGTGACCCACAGCTTATTTTCTGAGAGCAGAAAATCTGATGTTAGTGTAAAAAAAATTTGGATCAATTAGATTTTTATTTTGAATAACCAATTTATTCCAGAAAACCAACTAAAAACATAAAGCTTAGTTATTTTGTAGCTCATCCTAAACTATCCTGCAATTGATACTGACAAAGAAATACCACTGGCACTTACATCAATTTCTTGTGCTTCAAGTGGATGTTGTACACAGTATAGTGTTCCGAGTGTTTCACCAAATAAAGCACATGAAGAGCATGCTTTTAATGGCATTATGGGTTTCATATTATCTTCTGCTGCTTTCTTTTGACTCAGTATGTCCTAGTATGCTGCCCACTTTCCATAAAATAGTTTAAAATTAATCACAAAGTGGTTAGTTACGTTACTGTGCGGTTAGTTACGTTACATGGTTAGTTATGTTACATTTTACAGGCTTCTCATTTCATCATAGGGCAATGTTATTGATTTAATTGGACTGTTTTGAATTAGGGCCAATGAATAGAAGCAATTTTGAAAATATTAACATTCTGGGCAGTTTTGTTCTTTCCAGGAAAAACAAAGTTGATTTTTTGGTTAGTTATGTTACATAGATTCAAAGGGTAGAGATTTCAAAAATTTGTAGTCATAAGATATCCCAAAACTAATTTTTGACTCTGCATACTGACAGGTTATTACATTCAATGATTGAATATGCCTAAATTGACTGAAAAGACCTTTTTAAGAATATTCAGTGATAATTTGAATATTTTGCTCAAATTTTCTACTTATTTCCATCTGAAATAGCAACCAGGCAAAATTCACTTTTTCAGATATTTTGGGGAAAGCAATGACAATTTGGACATTCAGCTGATTTTGTTCAACATACATTCAAACACAACAAACAAATTTTGCCTCAAAAACTTAAATTTCAAAATTTCAGGCCATGTCCTTGAATTCACGGAATTGCCCTATTAGTCATCTTACAGTTGTGTACTGGCAGGGAATCTCATTTGCAAACATCAAGGAACATTTAAAACATCACTCATGCCCTCAGGCATGAAGGATATGTCTGTGAATTACTTAGAATTGGAAAAATGCAGCTAAAGGTAACTTTCACCGTGGTATGTACCTCCATGCTTTCAGTTCAACGGGCTTTATCTGAAAGCATGGAGGTAGGAAGAAGCCTCCAGATTTCACAGACATAACTTTCCATGTAATATCATTGGGAATAACGCTCTATGATCTTACGTGGAACTACTTTACTTCCCCATAATCCTCTTGAGTTAATCCGTGCACAATCAAATCATCCGTAATAGAGAGAATAAGAGAAACATTAGCCTTTAACATGTCTAATTATAATACTCATTTTCCTATTGATAAAAACATTTTACCTATCTTGTACACGGAGTTGCGCCATATCCCGCCACAGCGAGTCGAAGGCCTTCCAACACATGAAATATTGCATTCACTTTCTGGAGAATTGCCATACCGGTCATATCCATCATCTCCACAGTAACATTCATATCCATTCTGCAAACCAGCGTAGCTATATCCACCATTACGGCAATGGCGGATACAATAGTCGATGGTCATGTGGCGGTTATATCCGGTTCTGGTAGCGTTTGGCATGGCACGGGTGTCATTATCCCTGTAACATCCCACGTATTGATCTGTAAAACAAGATATTTATTGAATATTTTCACTGAAAAGATGAGTGAGAGTTACGATTTTCTCCCCCGCTTCCGATTTAATGAATATTATGTAATGTATAACTGAGGTGTACTAAACTTAGCCTATAATTATCTCGTGCTCCTCTAAAGAAGATCAGTGCAGAAAAAATAACGTACCAATTAGCGAAATACGCCATCGGTGGGACATTATTTGTAAAAGTTTTGCATGGTTTGATAATATCAATAAAAACAGGTAATTAAAATAAAATAAATTTAAAGGGCTCTCCCTTATATCGGAAATACATCTGTTTTGTTGCTAGGCTGATGTGTGCAACAACGTGTTCTTAACGTATTGAGTGAATTATAGTGTTAGCTGTGACTTACAACTCCCTTCTCTTTTATAAACCTTTAATAATTATAATAATAATGATAGTAAGAAGAAGAAAAACAAGAAGAAGAATAAGAAAAACAAGAATAAGAACAAGAACAAGAAGAAGAGCAGCCCTTCCAGCAGAATTCCACATTCCATTTTTTTTTCATGTGAAAGTATATTACATTTTGCAATATAATGAGGACTCATTTCACTTTAAATGTAATAAATATTTGTAGGATTGGCATTCTAAAGGCGTGAAATTTCCACCGCTGGCCTCTTGGAATGCGCCCTTTATCAAGAATACAATTATTTGCCGAATTTGACCCCTCTATACATTTGACATCAACAAATTTAGGAAACATTGAAAAAAAAACAGGCGATTTCACTCCATATAGTGGGTACGAAAACATCATTTCAATGTATATTATGACAGTCACTTTTGGAAAGCGCCTTCTATCAGGAATACAGGTAATGGTTAACCTGACTATTCTGTAGGGCCTACATTGTACATCAACCAATGGGGAAACTCTGAAAAACTAGGCCATTCCGCCCCATACAATAACTAGGAAGACGCCATTAAAAGGTATTAAATGATATTTGACAGCCATTTTGAAAAGCGCCCTCTGTCAGAAATACAGTTAGTAAATCTGACCACTCTATACATTTGGCATCAAAATACACAGGAAAACACTGAAAAGTTATGAAATCATCATTATATGGTATTCAATGATATTTTGGCGGCCATTTTGAAAACGCCCTCTAGCGAAACAAGTGCCGGGGTAGCAAAAGTCTACCCTCACTGTTTTGTTATATCTGAAGGTCTAGTCCATGCCTGTGATGAGTAACTTAGGGTACATTTCATGCACACGGGAACCCACCCAGCCAACGGACTGTAGATCGTATTCGTGTATCTAAAAGAAATAAATAAAAATAAAATGCAAAGAATTTGTATTTTTACCATTTATTACCAAAACTATGCCTTGATTTTAAACTTCCAATAAGTTATAAATACACGTACATACACACATGCATGTGCATATACACAAACCCACTCAAACACACGCACACACACACACACGCACGCGCGCGTATACATAATCACACGCAGTCTCACCCGCATACATCCGTATACTTCTGTGATTTGGTTGTTAGTTAACATTCATTTCTTGGGATTTGAGTGTATGAAAGCCACAAATGAAAATGGTAATATTACACGAACTATTACCGCGACCAACTCGCACGCATGCCCGCACGCGACACGCGAATTGTTTTTTTTTTTTTTTTACAAATCCCACGTCCACGTTTTTCCCAGTCATGCCAGTCGCCGAAAACTCGCTCACCGGAGGGAGGGGGGGGGGTGAGTAACGATTTTTTTCTCCAAATCCTAGGTCAAAAATTTTTCCCGGTCATAATTTTTTGGGGGGCCTTTCCCATTTTATGACCAACAATCGTCAGATTTCTGCACAACAGCAAATGCTAATATTACTCCTTCCTTTGTCTTCATCTGAAATGGTGCTAAAAATACAGATTTTCGAAGGTTTAAATGTCACATTTCAAACCCTTGGGGGGAACTCCCTCCCCATTTTTAGTATCCTTATAGTCCTTTAATAAACTCCTCAAAAGAAGTTTGGAAATCTGAGTTTGATCGGTAATATCTCCCGTTTCGTAGTAATAATCAATGCAAGTTTGGTATCATCGGAAAGATTATTTAATTGTCTTTAACATGATACCCTACTTATTAGGACTTTATCATCACGGAAAGGGCGGTATCTTAAAATGTGGTGTAAAGTGTAAATTGAAAAGCTGCAAAATGACCCAAGTTCGGTAAGTTACCCGATTGTTGTTGTTATTCATGAGTGAGTTCCCCAATGTCTCTTTGGTTGTTATGCATTCTAATATGAACACTGACATGGATTGAAACAAATACCTGCACAACTAAGCTAATATCAACAACAACAACAAGAACAAAAAGTGAAACAATAAACAAACATGTATGGGCATTCAAAAACTTGACATCAGGCATTTAATCTCACAGACCTTTCACCACATTAACACAAGTAACAAAACAGTTACAGGGGCTTGATTTGCATGGATTTTCATGTTTTCTTTACGTGAATCTTTGATTTCATCAATGTTCATTGATTTTAATGACATAAAGAGAGTTTAGTATCGGGTGGACGACCCACGTGCCTCCACCACCGCCAAGCACTGCTTCCCTATGTTGTTGATGAGCGTTGCGATTCGTTGCTGTGGAATGGCATTCCACTCGTCAATCAGTAATTGACGCAGACCTGCCAATGTCGTGGCATTTGACGGTGACTCTTTTTCGTGCATCCCCCCTAACCCCTAACCCCACCCCCCCCGACTTGTTCCGATAAGTGTTTAATGGGGTTGAGATCTGGGCTGCATGCATGCATGCCAGTCCATTCTCGTGATACCTTCTCTCTGAGAAAATCCATGCAAATCAAGCTCCTGCCAGTTTTTTTTCTTTTTTATTACTTTGTGGTGTTATTGTGATGAAAGGTCTGTGAGATTCAATGCCTAATGTCAAGTTATCATACGCCCATACACGTTTGTTTGTTTATTGCTTCACTTTTGGTTGTTTTGTTATTAGCTTACTTGTACAGGTGTTTGTTTCAATCCATGTCAGTGTTCACATTAGAATGCTTAAAGGGAGAAGGCACCAGCAACTAACAGGCATAAGTTAAGAAATAAAGAGGCATTGAAGTATTAGTGAGAATTAATGGTATATGGTGATAAATACAGCTAAATAAGGGCTATTGTGGTGACACTCACACTTTAGCAAGCCCTATAAAATTAGTTAATTTGTGTTTATTTCTTTGCAAGCCTTGCTTTGAGATAAACTTTGCAGAAACAGTCCATCTAGGGGGGAGCTTATCGATCCAAACAGTGCATACATTACTGGCGCGCGGACAACAACTACGTCGGGTGGCATGCATCGGTCATGCTTGGTCAGTTTAAGCAATGTGTACGTGCGATCTGATTGGTTGGCAAGAACTCAAATGTTTTCTTAACTTATGCCTGTTAATTGCCGGTGCCTTCTCCCTTTAACAACCAAAGAGACAATGGGGAACTCACTCATGAATAACAACAAAATTGGGTGACTTACCGAATTTGGGTCATTTTGCAGCTTTTCAACTTACACTTTACACCACATTTTAAGATACCGCCCTTTCCCAGATGGCATAATCATAATAAATAGGGTATCATATTAAAGACAATTAAATAATCTTTTCGATGATACCATACTTGCATTGATTTGTACTACCAAACGGGAGATATAATCGATCAAACTCAGATATCCAAACTTTTTTTGAGGAGTTTAATTTCACCTTAAAACATGCAACACTCACTACATGCAACCCTCACTACACATATTTAATTAAACTACAACCAATACTATATAAAAGTGATATTTCTTGCAGCAAAGCCGGCAAATTTTCTCGCCCTAGGAGGAGAGCCCCTTCCAATGCCCTTGTTCGCGCATTTCAAATAGCATTTCCAATCGGCAATTTCATTTGAGGAGACGGTCGGACCCTATGAACCCGGTTCCAGATATATCCACCTCGATCGCGACGTCAGATAATGCTGTTGGTATGGATGACAAAGTGGACCATCGCGAGGAGAATTCCGAATATTACATTACTATGCAAAGTAAAGGGCTAAGACTAGCACATGTCAACATTTGCAGTTTGTTAGGTAAAATAGACCACTTGAGAGAGAAGAACTAAAATATATAGTCCTTGTTGAATGTATTATTCCATTTACGAAAACATCACTTGGACAATTCAGTAACTGATTTTGAACTACTCTTAGATGGATTTGTGCTTGAAAGAAATGATAGAAACAGATATGGTGGAGGCGTGGCAGTCTACATTTCAAGTGAACACAGTTATAATCGCAGAAGAGATCTTGAAAAGGAAAACATTGAATCAATATGGATCGAACTGAAACTACCCAAACC
>JZLH01S0047119.1:2225-49533 GCA_001188425.1 Eucidaris tribuloides
AAAGGTCAATGAACTTTGTGCCAAACCTATAACTTCAGTTAGGAATGCTACATAGTGGGCGCACTGAGCGGAGGCATACCCATCGACTGCGCGCAGTCGAACTCCTCTAGTTTTAAATTGTTTTTTACGGGGTAGGGGTTAGGGATTTATAAGATGTGGAATTTATTATATCATTTATAATGTCTTCTTCTTCTTCTTTGTTTCCTTTTCTCCATCTGCTTCTCCCTCTCCTTCTCATCATCGCCGTTCAAGATATAAAGCTGAATTGAGCTGGAAATAAAGCATCATTTGAAGACATATATTAATGAAAAGCTAACTGCACACAACGCTTTGGAAAGGAAATGCATAATTTTTCCAAATATTGGATGTTTATTTAATTGGATTCTTCCATCAAAAATTGTAAGTATGTAGGAGTGCTCCCATGTTAGCATTCTTACATACTTCAAGTTCAAGCAGAACGAGGTCCTTGCCAGGCGACCCAAACGCAAAGTGTTTGGGTCCACGCTTGACCTTTCCAATTACATTCCGGGTCATGTCTGCGATTGCAAGCGAGCGACTCCCATAGACTTACAACGTGAACAACATTATCGTGACAAAGGAAGTGTCAACTGTCAAGAAAATCTTGGATTTGGGTGAGTTATACCTTTTTTTTTCTACATTTCAATTACATTGTGCAACTAAATGAAGGTTGCACTGTCCCGGGATTACAAAATTAATGTTTCGACTGGCACGAGAATAAACCGTTACCTTTGCATCGCTGTCGCGCTAGCAACAGCGATGCTTGTATAGGGACAGTGATTTTCCGTATTATGAAAAATGAAAAGGCCTTTTCCGTTTCCAAAAATCTGGAATTCCGTTTCATCTTGTCTGAAAAATGGAAATTCCGTTTTACCAGACTTTGTATACATGTACATGAAAAAAAGTGACAATTCCGTTTACATAAAACTTGAAACAAATATTTCTCGCTGTTTCTGTGTTTTTGTGTCAACTTTTTCTAATTTTTGTGTTTTTTCCTTTCAAAAAGAAATAATTTGGAGAAAAAAGAGGTTTTCCTTGATTTTCCATTTGAAAACTCATTTCCCGTTTCAAATTGTGATTTCCGGAAATTCTGTCCGTTTTCCGTTATCGCGGAAAATCACTGTCCCTACTTGTATTTAAGCTTAACAATTGTGTGCACAATATAAATCAGTTTGATTGAATTACAAACTGATACAATACTAGACTACTATTAGTTGAAAGCCTTATAGGCATGGTAGGCAACTCCTCAAAGCTCACGAACCCCCCCCCCAAAAAAAAACAAAACACACAGAGCGTAAAATGAGTTGGAATCTATGTCAGGTTCTCATACCTGCCAACCGTCCCAATTTTTCCAGGGCAGTTCTGGTCTTATTACAGTTATTAGGCGGTACAGTAAACAATAAAAAAAAATACATAATTAAAAAAATGAGAATAGAGTGCAAATGTGACAAATATTTGAAACAGCTGAACCAAAAGTTTTCTAATGAGAAAAGGCATGCATGAAACAAACCTTTTGTTCTGGCACTCACCAGTGAATGAAAACACGGCATTTGCATTACAATTTGGGCGTTGCATTAAAATCACTATAGTAACCAATGGCAATGCACTTGGTTCAGTAGTTTTTCATTTATTTTGGTCATTCATGTTCTATTCTTCTTTTAATCGACGTTTTTGTTGTTGTTGTAGTTACTGTAATTAAGACCAGAACTGCCCTGGAAAAATCGGGACGGTTGGCAGGTATGGGTTCTGTATAATAACCGAACCATGGAAAGAGAGAGAAAAATACTGCCGAGTTTGCACTGCAGTGGTAGTGGCGCTCTGCGCTACCTCCAATCCATTGCCACAATTATGAAGGGACTGATCTTCATAGTCCCACACACTGTAAATGACGTTAGTAGTGGATGCATACATGTACACAAGCAAACTACTGTGAAATTAGTATAAAAATCCCTTGAACTTTATTCTTTGACGTACTTTTTGCATTCCATCATACAAACGAACTCCGTGTTGTTGTTTTACGAGAGATTCCCTTGGAAGCAATGCATCATTTGTCCACTCGAAACGGTCCATTTCCGGAGCTCGGAGACTTCCAACCAACGACGAATACGGAAACAAAAACAACAAGAACACGAGCGGCTTTGTCAGTACTACTCTTGACAAAGATTGCTTAAAATATTTAAAATTAACTGTTTTATAGTAAGCTTGATAAAAAATTATTTTTTTGGATAAAATATATTTATTTATTGATTTTTTGTAGTGTTGGTTGCTTATGTTACCAATTTTATAGCATCAAATAAAACATGTGATATGCTGCAAAACCGGTAAATACGAAATGAGTGTGTTTTTGTGTGGATATCTTGCATTTTCTTATTCTTTGCATTGAAATATGGACGAAGTTAGTAATGCACAAGATGGAAGTGATGGTGAGCTACAGTTTCTCTTTGACCGGGTTGCAAGCAAGCTGGGATGGACATCTGAAGCGAATTTGAACGATGTCTTTGAAGAGGTAACAACTCATTCATTAGTCCCATTCGTTGCTTTTCTTGTGAGTGTATGTGACATTGATCGATTTCTGGTAAAATATAATAAAATTAATAAAAAATAATGATGTATGATGATGATGATGATAATAATAATGATGATAAAATAATAATAATAATAATAATGATAATAGACCTAATTATAATATAATGATGATGATGATGATGATTATGATAATAATAATGATAATAATAATAATAAAAAGTAGATCTAGTTATAGATCTAGATCTTATTAATAATAATAATGATAATAATAATAATAATAATAATAATAATGATAATAATAAGTAATTATAGGGTCTAATAATAAAAAATAATAATGATAATGATAATAATAATGATGATACCACTGATGATAATGATAAAATTATTTAGAATGGGGTGTCGGACATAAAGATGAAATACAACACACAATGCAGTTTATTTTGTCACAACAATAGAAACCTGACGTAGTTACATGTATGCCTAACGTCAGGGCAGGGGAAATCATCTGCTGTAGGGACAGTGATTTTCCGCGATAACGGAAAACGGACGGAATTTCCGGAATTCACAACTTGAAACGAAAATGAGTTTTCAAACGGAAAATCACGGAAAACCTCTTTTTTCTCCAAATTTTTACTTTTTGAAAGGAAAAAACATGAATCTCAGAACAAAAATTGGAAAAAGTTGATACAAAAACACAGAAACAGCGAGAAATATTTGTTTCAAATTTTATGTAAATGGAATGGTCATTTTTTTTCATGTATACAAAGCCTATGCTAAAACGGAATTTCCATTTTTCAGACAAGTTGAAGCGGAATTTTCAGATTTTTGGAAACGGAAAAGGCCTTTTCTTGAAACGGAAAATCACTGTCCCTACTGCTGTTAAAGAGAAATGGTACAACAGAACAAGATTAGATGGGCTCCATCATGATCACTAGATGGCACTGTTGCAGATATGTCAAAAAAGTCAATGGGTAAATTGGCTGGGAATTTAAATTTCATGATTTTACGATCCTATCATAAAAATTATGGCATTTTGAAAGCATTTTTAGAAAGCTGAATGCATGTACAATTTTTTGAAGCAAAGCCATGGACTGTCACCCCACTGGGTCTTACAGTTTCATATGGCTCAAAGTTGGCGATATCTGGCAATTTCAAGGCATACTGTTGCATGGTGTTTGGCAGGGATTTGTAAATTTCATAATTTTACCATCCTATCGTAAAAAATATGGCATTTTAAAGGCATTGTATTACAATGTTTCCATTTTAAAAAATATGAGCTACAGTTCGGCCTCGATTATACGGCCATCAGTTATTAGATTTTCACTCATTTTTCTGGAATTCCTGAATTATTTGTGAATATTTTTTCATTGTTAATAATAATTACAATATTTGACTTCATTATTCTGGCACTTAGGTATTTTTTTAAGAGAATTAAATTTTTGTGTGAACCTCCCTAGATTAGAAGGGAGATAAAACAATTCGCTTAAAGACACTATATAACACTGTGGAAGACCCCTTTAAAGATTGTGTTATTGATTTGCTCGTCAAAAAACATGTATAAGAATCAAATCAGCTGAAATCATATCCAATGTGAAGATTAATATAAATAAACACCTCTCATAGAGACTTGGGGTAAAATATTGAGTTTTGGTTAAAATCTGGACGATTAAACTTCATCCTTTTTTAATTTGCTCAGGAGCAAATTCAAAAAATCTGCGACGTCAAACGTGCACGTGCCGGTCCAAAATGGTCCGATCAGCTGTTAGCCAATGGTCGCGCAGGGGATAGCCGTTAACCAATCAGAGGGCTGCGCTGGTCTTGCTACGGTGCACAGTAACCGCAATTCGCAGTTGGAGCAAAATTGAAACTCACAGAAAGAACAACATTCTGGTAACATGTCGTTATTAGTTTTTCTCATAAAACAACAAATTCATGACGTATGGATCTCAGAATTTCAACACACCATTTGTAAGTACTAAACTACCGTTTGGTATTGATAATGAAGGGAAGTAATGGACTTGCACATCCCTAACACAATCTTTAAAAAATTGTCGAACTTTGCTATCTGACATATCTGACAGTGTTTGAATGGACAAATAAACACCCTAGAACACAAAAGTTTGGACAGTTATGCTGTCACTAGTAGAATATGTGCAGATACAAATTGACACATTAATTTTATATCGGCCGATAGGAAATTCTGCAACACAGCAGTCTATGGAGAAAAGCTGGAATGGTCTCTCAATGATTTTCACTTTTGTAAAGCACTTAATAATTGTTTTACACTGCAGTTTTTTCAGGGCTTCATTTTTAGACTGTATCAAAGCCACTAGTAGCATGGGGAAATCATGTAGCTCAGATATTTTAAACTGAAACATTGTTATACAATACCTGTAAATCTCATATAAATAATAATAATAATAATAATAATATAAAAATCATAATAATCTTTGTAATGATAAAAATGAAATGTGATGATAATGTGTGACATGCATCAGTTTTTTGTTTTTTTATTAACAGCTTTCATTAAGTACAAAGAAGAAAAAGAAGAAGGATGCCACATCAAGGAAAAACAGGACTAGGAGCACCACAAGTAAATCAGTTTCCGAGAATCCCATTAAAAGTCACAGAGGTCAATTGGTGAATGCATCTGGCAGAAAAGTAAAGAAGTCAAAATCTGTAGACATATGCAATGGCAGCTCACCAGATACCTGCACCTTGGATTTAGCTCAAAAAGTTACAACTTTATCACAGAATATTGATGTACAGGAAACAACTTGTGAAATTCCTAAAGGAAGTACAATTACTGAACAGTCTGAATTTATAGAAAATGGATCACAGAAGATAGACTACCAAAGTTGTCCAGAATCTCGTTTTGAGGAGAATACGCCTGATGATGAAGAAAGTATTGACCCTGTTTCTACCCTCTTCATGGATGAACCATCTATTGCCTTTTCCGTGATACCTAAATGTAAAAGTGTAGATAAAGTCTCAGCACCAAATGATGATGGGGTCAACAGTTCAAGGAGTTTAAATGGTTTTATTTCTGAAGATGGTGAAATAGCCAAAGAAACAACATCAGTTCAGAAAACCAATAAACTTGATTATGATGATGAAGATGATAATGATACTATTGATGATGATGATGGACAAAGACATGGTGTGAATACTGAGAGTGATTTAGCCAGTACTAATACTGACTTCACAAATTATGACACTAAGCAACGTGTAATTAGCAGTAGAAATCATGACAAAGTAAAAGTAAATTTGGCTCAATCAAAACAAGATGAATGTGCACAAAGTAGCAATGGATCATCTCAAATGAAACATGTTAGTACAGAGACACCAAAGCACAAAATAGAAACAACTAAAAGACCTCAACAAAGTAGTTTCTCAGAGTCCCCTGAACTGATGGGATGGCTGATGACTTCACCTCATAAAAAGTCATCAGGATTGACAACAGATGCCGAGAGAGATCCATCGCCTGGATGTAAAGATGATGACGTCTCTGCAGGAAAGGTTTTGAGTCTGACCGAGAGGTTGGCACGCAATTATCAGAGGAGGAAAGAAAGTGAGAAGAAGTCGACAAAGAAGAACAGAAGAAGAAGCTGTGCCAATCCTAGGTCGGCTCCTCCGCTGCTAGATAGAGATTGGGATGATGATCATGATGATAACAATGATTTCAAAGAGGAAGAGGAATATGAAGGTGAGGAGAAACAGGAGAAAACTGCTGATGTTGAAGATGGGAAGGAAGATGATGGTGAAGATGATGGAGCTGATGATTATGTGCTCAAACAGCCATTAGTACCCAATTCCAGTCGGACTGTCCCGAAAGAATGCAGAGGCTCAGACACTACTATCAAACCAAGTGAGAGATCCAGGTATGAAGAAAAAATTGCTATGTACTCTCTTAAGAATATTAATATTTTTTAATGAACATAGCAATTGACTCCTATTATCAATCTTTATGTTTCAGTATCTACAGTATATCTCTGTAAACTAATCTGCTTTATATTTTGTGTTATATTTGTTATATAAGGCTTCATCTTCTATGAAATATGAAGGGTATGAATTTCTTTTTCATGTTCATGCCCATTAGTTGATTACATCTACAGAATAAGTATTCACTGAATTCTATCTGAAGTACAAATCAATGCCAATAATTTCTAAACTGATTAAATTAAAATATTTATGTTCATGTGATCAACCTTTAGTCCATAGATATCTTTTTATTTGCATAAATTGAATAGAATTAGTGAATGATGCATTTGTATGTGATTCAAAATGCTCTATTATATTCGTTCATTTTTCTCTTTACAGGAATCATCCATCATCATATAGAGTGAAAGAGCAGGACACAAGTAGTGATGATGACTTTGAAACATGTGAGTTTTCGGTAAAAGATTTTAGCTTTGAGGATGAAGAGCAAAATAGCAGGATTGGAAGACCTTACTTTGGGATAAAACTGTAATAGAATTAAGTAACTAGGTGTATCAGTACAGTTATCTGACCGGCCACTGACCTTCAAAAGTAAAACCGGTAATGAATCTGTCGTTAAGGTTATTTAGAAGTGTGTGTACAAAGTTCAAATAAGTTCATCCCACTCGGCTCTCAAGTGCAATTGATATTATGGAAGTTAATTACGACTAACTGTGGGAGAAAAGTCTGACCTCTATCCATTGAATTAGAATGCGACAAATGCAGGTCAGTCTTCGGAGCGCGTTTTAATGGTGAGTGTTGTCAGTTTAGAGAGAAAGAAATATACATCTTTTCAAGTGCCCCCCCCCCTCCCTTTGAACACTAATACTGAAGGCAGTCTGACAAGTACACGCTCACAGGATTGTAACTCTTCATTTGTCATTGGGGATTACCCAGGACATCAACAGCGAATACAAATATCACAGGCAATCTGTTGTTTTAGGTAATTCGAAACCGTCTGGATATTGAAGTCCAGTCTCTGGATAGCAAAAAACTGATAAAACTGATACAACACTAGAATTAAGTACACAGTTCAAGGCGTCTGCTCTCTAAATTTCATAGTCAACTGTTTAGTATGTTTTAAACAATTACCATCAGTACCCATTGTGACAGGAGAATTTGTTATGTAGCTTTGTAAGTTTGTATGGGATCAAATTCTATCAGGGCACCAGAGTAATTCAATACTGGTAAATGGATGCTTATTGTGCCACAAGTATTCAAATTCAAGACAAATCATTTCAGCCAGGAGATACACTCCAACTGGTGTATACATTGATATGTGTTATTATGTTTCAACCTATTTACCAGTAGTTCTTGTTGCCTTCAACACAAAGTTGTGTCAGAAGCATAAATGATTGCTGGTTGTCTGATGGTCTGTTTTTATGTAGCACTTTCATTTATTCATTCATTCATTTATTTGTAACACATTTATTTTCTTCCATTCAAATTGATAATAACAAATTACAATTCATGATATAACATGCAGTACATACATAAACATTTATTCATACATTCTAGCACACAAAATTGCAAAAAATCATAATCAAATTGGATGGAAGACAGCGTAATACCCAAAGGTAATACTAATATGCATGTGTGTTTACTATTTTTTATTATGGTTTTGCTTTGCTATTTTGTCTGGGCCATACAGTCTTAGATGCAATCAAAACACCCCAACATTCCAGACAGTCGTCTAAACCTGTGGATACTGATGATTGTGTCTTTGTTGTGGATGATGATGATGATGATGATTTCATTGATGACACTCCACTGAAGGATGACAGTGATGATGATCTCTTCTATGTCAGGGTGAACAATCTTGACAACCCCATCACATCAAAGAAAGAGACAGATGAAAAGGTACGTAATTAACATGCAGTGTATAATGTGATGATACATGAACTGCAGTTGGTAACAGCAGAGGCTTTAATCCTGGGTGGAGGGGGAGGCAAACATTGTTTTACCCCCCCCCCCTAATTTTGATGACTTGAAAAATTCATTAAACGTAATGGAAAAATATGTTTAACCCTAAAAAGGCTGGGGGCCGGGGCCTAGATGTTTTACGCAATATGTCTGCAACGTGCAAAGCAATTGCCACAGCGTTTCATGACTTTTCTCTCGAATGTCGCGCATCTTTTGGGACCAAATTTGCAACGTCCGGTTACGTGGTTTCGAAGGTACGTAACATTTTGTACTTGCATGTCACCCCAAAAATCGCTCAAAAATGGATTTTGTGTACAATTTCAATACAAATTGTGTTTTCAGCCAAAATTCATGAAATGTATGATTATTTTTACTTTTGGGCAACTACGCGAAAAATGTTACCTGAGCTCAAAATCATGAAATCTGTAATAATTCCCCAAACATATGTGCTACAGTGATAAATTTAGTATCACACAATAGAACTCATCGAACTCTTTAATTTGAGTGGTGTTTGAATGCATTTGAAGTATATTTAGACATACTTTTCTTCATAAAGCCTATTTTCTTACAACATTTTCTTATCTTTTTTGAAAAATGCACAATCTTTGAGTCTCATTATTTCACATTCTACAGCACTTCAGAATTAATTCATGGTGGTAGTTTATAGTTAAGAAAGGACCAAAAATGACTAATATTAGCCTTACATTAGTTATCAAATACTTTTAAGTATAAATATGAGGACCTAAAAAAGTGGTCCGAGGTGTAATGTCCGTAACGTTAAAAATGTAATGTCCGTAACGCAACATTTATGGTCCTGTATGGGATATACTGAATCTGTTGTACCTAATTGTCATCCTACAACTTAAACAGGTCCTCGGCACCCATTTCAGAAGAAAATGGGCTTCACTTCATGCTTAAGCTCACAAAATTTTTGACAAATACGTTGGTAGGTGAAAAGTCATGTCCAAAAAATGTAATGTCCGTAACGGCAAACATTATGTGTGATAACTACCAAGTGATGAATAGAAACTAATTCAAATTCAAACTGTTAACACTTCGGGGTGGATCGTGTAAGAATTTCACAAAAAGGTTCAGAATGATGATGATGATTTCTGGAAATAAGCCCCCAAAGTTGCAAAAAAAAGTCTGAATGTAATGTCCGTAACACTGGAACTGCCCTTGTACTGGTTGAAATTAATAAATGTTGTGCTGTTAATGATCGCAAAAGTGTCCCCGACAAATTCCATCGAAAAAAGAATGGAAAACAAATCGTTAAAAAAACAAAGAAATACATATTTAGAAATTAAAAAACCCCAATAAAATACATAGGAAATCAATTTTGATTCCGGATTTTTTTCAAGTAAACCTGCTAAGAACACTAAAAAGAATGTCTAAACCCAAAAATTAGCATTTTGGGAGCTTAAATTAGCATAATTAATATGAAATTAATTCTGGGTAATTGACTATACAGTCTTGTAGATTACGTGATGGGCAACATGCGTGCCAAATTTCGGCGCGATCGCATGGTCGACGGCTGACATCTCGGGGGGGGGGGGCGGTGGAACACTACAAAACCATTAAAATCAACATTAAAAATACTACTAAACATACACAATTTTCAGATTGCAAAATTTCATAGCAAGTTTGCACATGGAGCGTGCAAATACTTTTGACATATTTCTTACTTTTGCCCCTCCTCCCCATCCGAAAAAAAATGGATCAATGCCACTAGGTAACAGTTGATATGTTTGCCACATTGTTTCAATGTGCAAGTACAGTGTTGTTGGTGATAAATGAACCCATTTTTCATATTGTGAGGAAAATGTAAATGTTATATGTACAACAGTAACAAAAAACGTGAACAGATTTAATGAATGTCCTTGGATATGTACTCAATTTTGTATATTTCATATCAGACAAATTTATGTGTTAGTTCAATTCACTTCATCTCAAATTCAAGTTCAATTTAAGTTACCTTAACAGTATTACAGATTGTCTCCAATTTTGCCCATCATGAGAACTAAACATCAAGGAAATGAACTAATATCAGTTGAATTTTAATACTGTTCACCTCTCAGTGAGCTAGAAAATACATTTGAACAATATTTAATTTTCTTTCAATAGTCTGTCATCTTTCGTTTTTCTGAGGACTAAGGGTGAAATTTTATTTTCTTGTAATCACAATTCATTTTCCCCCATTTCATCATAAATGCACAGATTTTTCTGCTGATTTAGACAAAATGGACACCCTCTCAAGACCGTATTTGTGAAAAAAATCATTATGAACCACAGATTTTCCAAAGCAATTTTTCTGAGTTTGTATAATTACCAGTTATTCTGAAAAAAGTTGATCCTGCAAAATTTAATTTTCTTCATGTTTCTAATAAATTTCAAGCTTTGATCTCATAACACTTTACCTGTATATTTACTAATGCTGATTAAGAATGATGCCATATTGGACATGTCTCTTTCCAATTTACAGAAAATCTCCATTGATCGCTCTGGTAGTATTCTTAGTCAAGTAATTACACTCTCTGATGATGATGATGATGATGATGAAGCATTTGAAATACCCAAATTTTACACACCTTCCCTCAAAAAGAAAACAACAACAACGAAAACCAAAGGTAAGAAATTTGAATCATTGATTACATTTGAAATGATCCTTCTGGTATGCATGTATGTGAAGATTGTCACCAGATACTAGACCAGGTTTAGTACAATTATATTTTGGGTAAATGGACAATGCCCTAAAAATTGCTCACTCTGAAACTCTTCCATTTCTCAGAAAAAACTCAAAATGTAAAATGTTGGGGGGGGGGGATTGGGACCCCAACATTTCCCTTAGGAAATGTACATATTGCTACCTGTTCTTCGATAATTAAAACATCACAATTTGTCACTATAAACATTTTTCAGTAAATTTGATGTTGTTTTCTGATGCCTAGGGTAACAGTAGAATACTTTCTATTGAAAAAAAATGTGTCTCATAGACCCAAACTATACTTGGGCTTTAAGGGCTCTCACCCACCCATCCCTTTTCTTGATTCCTATGCAGTGAGAATCATTTTTTTTAATGGCAAATACTATCAATACAAATATGTTTTACAACAAATAAAGAGATCAGAATTAATTTGCATGATGTCAGAAATGAGCTGAAATTGCTTGTAATGTTAACATCTATGTAATCTTTCATCTCTTGCATAGTCTTGAGACCAAACTTAGCAGGTTTTCTGTATTTTTTAATTGACGTGAAATTTCAACATCTATTACAAATACTATTTATGTTGTAATAATATTTACAGATGACATAGCTATATCTGTAACTATTGCACAGAACTTAAGTTCTACATATTAGAAGATTGACTTTAACCATTCTTAGAAGAGTACAACATTGCACGAGCAAAGGTTTCTTATGCTTCCAATTAATCTCACTAATATCTTACGGTCAACAGCTGCTACGAGCAACAAGGTAACGCCAGCTAAACCAAGACGTCCCTTACGGCCAGCAAGTGTGCCTGCCTCTGCAGAGAACTGTGCCACCCCGCCACACCGAGATGTAGCCAGACCCTCTAGCTGCTCGTTTCTAGCATCTTTATCAACGCCAGGAAAGGGGATGCCCACGAGGTCACGATATGTCAGCGACTTCAAGAGGAACAAGGATGAACTGACCCAGCAGCTTTTCAAACTATACAATGACACAGTATTTGAAAATAAGGTATTGTTCAAGTAAATATTGTACTATCATTATATGTGGGGTTTTTACTGCTAAGGAATTAAGGGCATACCATGCAATAAAATCAAAAGGAAATTCAGTGCTTGTATACCCTGCAAGTTGCATTAATATATCAAAAATCTTGCACAGCTTTAGAATAATGTCACACTGTTTAAGGCTCTGGGTACTTACACTCTCACTAGTGTATGATTGCTTTTTAACACAGTCATTTTCATTCATTGATTTATTTATTCCAATGTTATTGCAATATAGCATGTATATACCTAAACATAACCATACAAACAAAACATAAACTGCAGTATAATTAGTACAATGAATTAAATAGCCTTATTACAATCATTACAAAAGGAAAATAAATTGAAAGAAATCACAGGGGTATTTTGAAAATAGTTTTCTAGTCTAGAAATTGGTACAGTGCTAGGCAAAAAAAAACCCCTAAATAAACACTGAACAAAATTATATTTAAAAAAAAACAACAGTGCGTCATCTGATGAATCGCACAAGTTATAAGGCAGTGTCTTCTGGTGATAGACATGATGAGCAATTAGTTGGCTAAAATCTTTTTTGATAAATTTCTAGTGAAATTACACATTATTATTGGATGGCTTACCTCCAGTGAACAAAATATCACACTCCCCATGGTAGTAACACAAAACATGCTGGACTCTGCTATTTGACATCAGGTGAACAATACCTATATTTCATTTTGTCCTCAAGTAGTCCAATACAAAATTTAAACATAACCAGTTATCTTTAGCAACTATTTGTTCATCAGGATAGAGAGCTTTTCTCCTTCCACCTTTCACATATATCTGCTTTAGTGTGAAAATGGTAATCATAAAATTTGCAGAATCTTGCTTACCATTATATGGTCTATTTCAATAATTGTGCTCTCTTCATTTACTCTTACAGTTGCCAAGTGATTTCAGCATAACATGGAATAACCGAATGCGAAAGACGGCAGGATTCTGCTTCTACAAGAAAAAATTGGGTGAAGTCCGAACAGCGAGGATTGAACTGTCAGTGAAAGTCTGTGATACGGCAGGTATTTATTTGTTTCATATTCATACTGAATCACATTTGTGACCGTGCATCACAAGACCAACAAAAAGCAGCTAAAAATGATTTTTCAGTTAACATCAAATTCTGATAGAGTAGTCTCTCAGCTTTAAAATGATATATCATTTGTCAAAAATGGATGTTCCTAACCCTTGAAAATAAGAGAGAGGATATTTAACCCATTCAGATGTTACTTTTGAGAAAAACGGCTTTGAAGTTAAAGGTCTATTCAATCATCTGCACAAGCAGCACAAAGCATGGGGGGAACAAAAAGGTGATTTAAAACTCCATGGCAATCACTACAAAGGGATTATCAGATTACCACCAAACGTAGCAGGCATATTAATTAGGTCCTCTTCATTATTATATTAAAGTTGCAATACACCAGTGTACTCCATTCAAAAGTTATGGAGTGTAAAAGTTGTTGGCCTGTCCTTCACATACATTTTTCACGCTCTCGGATGGGAACCTGCGACAACTGAAACAACATGGGCATAAAAAATTTGCCCAAAGTACAACTTAAACTGCATGTTATGCTTCCAAACTTCATATTTAAGTAGAAGAAGAGTTGCACTTTCAGAAAATATCAAAAACTGAAAATCAAACGTGTTGACCCATTACTCATATTTTCAGCCCTGGCGTAAATTTACCCCCGGCGACTTTTTGGTGGTTTCATGATTCGTGGTCGCATTTATTCATTGTGTGCCTGGAAAAGGCCTTTTTCTTCTTTCTTATTATTGTATTTTCTTTTTTCAGAGCGTGCAGATACCCTGTCAAGGGTATTATGTGCTTTATAAGAATGGTGATATTATTATTATTATCATAGACTAAGTGCAGTGTTTAGGACCTTTGTCCATGTGAATGTGTAGGGAATTTTTCTGTAAAAAGTACTGATAAGTTTGAGATGTTGTGCAAAGAAATTCTAGACTGCTGATTTTGGATAAGGAAAATCACTTGTTCAATTAAGATATCAAATTTGTTGCATTTTCCATCAAGGGAGAATTAAATGTCCAAGAATGTGTTAAAGTAGCATAGTTACACTTGAATTGGAAGCTTACCAGTGGTGGATTAATTTTGCTTACACTGTATGCGCTGAATATTTCGCGGTGGTTTTATTTTCGTGAATTTCGCGACTTAACGCACACGAACACTTTCACTTCCTTAAATTTCTGTAGAAATTGAATGCAAATACAAAGAAATCGCAAAATTAAACTCTCGCGAATTCCCCGTCTTGAAGCAAATCATGAAAATATATTGACGCGAAATATATGACACATACGGTATTGTGTTTTAAACTGAAATGTATCATCTTTTATTGATTTAGAAATCTCCCATCCTGAATCACTTTCTTAAAATATTATAAAACGTAATGATGTCCGGGTGGGTGTTGGGTTGGGTGGAAGAAATTGTGACGTGTCACCATAATACCCATTAAAATTTGCACATCTTGTAAAACATGAACATATAAAGAAAAATACTTTGGGAGAAAAATATAGATATTCAAAGTTTGCAATATGTTGAAGTTCATAACAATTTTGATTATTGAACCCATTTTACCTTCATATTTTATATCATAATTACGATATTTGGCACTTTCCTTACCTTTCGACTGTGCGACTTTATCTGGGTATCGTGGTGATAGGTCACAATTATGTAGTGTGTATATATCTGCTCGCTGACCATTTAACATAATGATATGCCATTCTAAATAATTTGCAGTAGGTTTTATGTTGTTTGTTTTTTAGGTACTAAGGAAACACCTTATTTACCAAATTTTATGAAAGATTGATTAAAGAATTTGTTCAATTGCCAAATCAACCAAAATTATATTTTGGCTTCAATAAAACATCTTTAACTAAGTATTGTGGGCCATTGGGTTTTACTGGGTACTGCAGTTGTGGAACTGTCTTCAGCTGTTTTTTTTTGTCACCATCCATTCCATCCAGTTCAGTGCAGGTATTGTGGCTAAATCTACAAGGCTATAAATTGGGAGAATTCTTGGTTCAAAACCTGTTTTGGTCGTCTGAGGGTTTGTTTCTGTTGCGATGATGAATATGTGTCTTTATCACTAAAAGTGCATTGTCATTTGAACAAAATTCTTATACATCAGACATGCTTACTGATCTGACTTGTAAAGTTGTCATACAAATATACAGCAGTTTCAAAGTAAAAGGAGACTATAAACTCTTACCCCCACCTGTTTTCATGTTTCATATTTTATATAAATGTATTTCACTGTGTAAAATTAAATGTTGTATTTCTAGAAATCATAGTTGTAAATTGTTATTGTATCATAGTTTAATATATTAGCATATTTGTAAAGCGCATAGAGGTTTGATACAATTCGCTATATAAGCTCAAACTTGTTAATCATTTTAACCAACCCTTTTTCTTGACCAGAACGTCTGAGGGACACCCTGATTCATGAACTCTGCCACGCTGCTTCCTGGTTGATACATGGTGTCAGTGATGGCCATGGCAAGTTCTGGAAGTACTGGTGAGTATAGTAGGGTGTAACAATAATGTCATAAGGATGGGTGGGGCAGATTCAGGCCAGGAAAAGAATTGTAGGCGGCATCATGGCTTAGTGGATAAGACTTTGGCTCCCCAATCTAGAGGTCTGTGGTTTGAGCCCACGTCATGGCGATTGTGGCCTTGGGTAAGATTCTTTATCCCCATTACCCCATCCCTCGGATAGGACGTAAAACCAGAAGTTCTGTGTTGGGGCAGAAACACCTCAGCACGAAAAGAACCCACGCATTGAAAAGAGAAGGGTGAAAACTGTGTGATGTCGTCGGTCACATATCAACATGTATATCTACACATGGGGGCTGAATGCCTATGGGTAATCGTGATTAAGTTCACTTTTCCATTCCTTGTCATCAGTAATGATGATAAATCAATAATAATTGACTGATTCTTTTTGGAATACTAATGTGTAATCGATTACTTTGTCATTTATGAACTTTCTTAAGAAATAAACATGTTTTTTTTTTTTTAATCATGAATGTGATATAACTTGCTTAGTGTTTTGGTAGCCTCATTCCTCTTGGCCCATTCTCCCAAATATGATATCAGTAAGAATACTAGTGAGGTAATGTTAAAAAATCATTGAATGAATGAATACATTCATAGTGCAGTTAAAAATTATGGTGAATCTATTAAGCAGATTAGTGGTTCTCAGACCTAAAACTTTGGAAATGATAGTTTGTTCTTCAGATGTGGAATTAGATAAATTGAGATGTACATGCAAGTATATTTCCCAGGCTAAGCTTAAACATGCAATTTGCTCAGGTAGACAAGGCAAAAACTGCTGTAAAGATATACAGTCTCTTTGTTAATTTAACCTTCATCTTTTTTTTCCATTTTCAGGGCAGCTAAAGCAAATTTGGCTCATCCAGAATTACCCATCATCAAGCGATGTCATACATATGAGATTAACACCAAGTTTAAATACAAATGCGTTCAGTGTGGAAACATGTGAGTAGTAGTACTCTTATACCTTTCATTGATTCCTGGTCACCCCCTTGCAGCCAAATAAACCATTTAGGTTCAGAATACTATATTCAAGCAATCATTTCAGAAAGAGGGGGTATCAAGATCTCACAGCTTAAGAAGTCTAAATGCTTGTTTTTATTGGTAACTTGACCATTTATAAATCCTCTTTCTTCTATGTTTTTGATTAGTATATCAACCAATAATGATACGAAAACATGTAGAATTATAATACTACATGTAATTAAAATGTAAATCTCTTCTGCCACATGTAGTGTGTATGACATTAAAATACTGCAATTAAACAAGCCAGAGAGAAACAAACTCACCACAAAGAGTAATAGATAAAAATAAAAATAAATGTGAAATAAAAAAAAGAAATGGTAGGCTTTTAATCAAATGTATTAAAGGCAAGGTTCACCCTGACATCAAGTTGGTTTTAATAAAAGCAGGAAAATGAAAGAAACATATTAATGAAAGTTTGGCAAAAATCCACCAAAGAAAAACAGAGTTATGAAATTTCAAAGTTTCAAATTTGTGACGTCACATGCGAGCAGCTCCCTATATATCATGTGATATTAATTTCATAAAAATGCCGTTTTCTCAGAAATTTGAAAATTATTGTACCTGTGCATTCAGTATATTATCAGAAACATTATTTCATACACACTTCTATTTTAAAAGAAAACCCATTCTATTATCAAAAATCATTTAAAAAATGGCAATTCACAGAATTTACATGACATGATATATAGGGAGCTGCTTGCATGTGACATCATAAAATTAAAACTTTGAAACCTCATAACTCTGTTATTCTTTGGTGTATTTTTGCCAAACTTTCATAAATATGTTTCTCTCATTTTTCTGATTTCATTAAAAGCAACTTAACGTCAGGGTGAACCTTGCCTTTAAGACTGTAGAAATCTAACGAATACCACATCATGCTGTATTTGCTAGATAGAAACAAATTGTATTGGTTGACAAACTTAGCATAAGTCTATCTACAAAAGAATTTTTCAATAATGGTGGATCTACGATGGCTTTCAGGGCTGATGCAGCCCACAACACATCTCTTGTCACATTTGCTGTATATTTTTATTTTGTCAACTTAAAGCATTATATTTGATTTCATAACCTGAAAGTGGCTAGTTTGGGAATTGAAAACCCAGCCTTCCTCCTTTCATCCTTTCATTGAGATTTTACCCCTCCCCCTGCTCTCATCCTCCCTCTTACCTCACCTCCTTTCTTCGCATCCCTTCAACTGGCCTGCCACCTTCCCCTTTCCCTCTTTTCCCTCTCCTGTTTCCATTCTTTCATTCTTTCATGTTCTCTTTGCACGGCCTTCATTCCTCTTCCCCTCCCCGTTTTCTAGTGAAAGTCTCCTACATCTATAAATTCCCTTCCCTTTTCACCTACAAATCATTACTGGGGTGACAAAAACTTGCATTTTGTGTGTTTTTATGTATGATTTTGTAGCAAAAAAACACCAGATTTTTTGCTGTCCAAATCCAAAATCCACCCAAAAGATCACTTTGACTGTCTAAAAAGGCAGCTGTCTTGTTTATTTTGGGGCAAAGACAGTCATGTATCTTTTCCACTCTCGTGAATATGTAACATTGACGAGCTTCAAGGTTTTGTCACCTCAGCTGTAAAATCGAAGTTAAAGGCAGGGTGTCTCTTTTGTATGCCTAAAATTTAACATTGTGCAAAAACACTGGTATATAGAAGAAAATGCTATTTAAGAATCTCCAGTAAATGTAGGAGCTAGAAAAACAGTTTTAGTGGCATTATAGTAAACGTTTGACTTTGATTTGAATTTTTGTCTCTAGTGACAAAAATTCTACAGTAGTATTTAGTCTGTTTTTAGCATTTAGGTCTCTTTTTACCTCCTTGAAAATCGCTTTGTACATGTAGACGACCTTGTATTCCTTTCAGTGCCTGACACATGCCAGCACAACCATCTGGTATTACATAAGTACTGTCATCAGCCTGATATTGCTAAGTCAGATTTGGAACAATGTGCCAAGAACATATGCTACATAACCAGCATTCACACTTAACAGTAGCCTGCTAGCCAATGGCTAGAAAAAAAATCATGGCGGACTAGCCAAAATCTAAATTAAGTAGATTTTAATTCGTCACTAAAATGAATTGGTGATCCGCGTAACCGCTCCGATCATTCAATTTAAAGAAAATGTGACACACAATGCATATCAATCACCATTGCATGATGAATTATGTCCCTCATTAATGGAAATTGTCTATCAAACTTTAATTGAAAATACGACGTGCGCGTACGCGTTCGTCACGACGCGCGGACGGTTATGATTAGCACCAGTGATGACTTTTGACCTGAAGTTACTCTGTACCAAGTTTTGTTATCTTAATCCACCCCATTCATAAGATATGCGCGAAATACGATTTTTCTTTGTGACGTCATAGATGACGCCACAAGTAATCTGCATGCAAAGTAGTGCCTGAACTGTTATCTACGGATCATAGGCTATCAGAATAAGCAATACAAGGTAGGGGTCATCGTTAATTCTAGAGAAAAAAGACTGATTTAAGACTTAATTTTAAACGTACCCGTACGCGTTCGTCGTGACGCCCGCGTGCATATGATAAGCGCGCACGATGACCTTTGACCTGAAGTTACTATGTACTAGGTTTAGTGATGTTACTCGACTCCAGTCATGAGATATGCTAGAAATACGATTTTTCTTTGTGACGTCATAAATGACGTCACAACACTTTGGCATAGAAAGCGATGCTTGACAGGCTATCTACGCATCATAGTCTATCAGAATAAGCAATAAAAAGTAGGGGTCACCGTTAGTTCTAGAGAGTTATGAGTGATTTAAAAATGTGCATTATTCACTACGCGCGCAATGCGCGCGCATTTACGTTTTTTGGACCTGTAAGCGGCATTTTGGGTCCTAGTGGTCGGGAAAGGGTTCTAATTGATGGAGAATTCAGTCAGAAATCCAAATCCATCGAAAAAATGACGATATTCGGTCAGGGACAGGGGTGCGCGCGGAAAAAAAACGCGCGCGCACCAAATGCTCCAAATGACCTGAGACGTATACTGCTGTTAGTAAGAAGTCATTTGGAGCATTTTAAAACTTTTAAATTTTTGACGCGCCCGTACAAGCCCATCGTGACGCGCGCGCACGTGATTAAATCCAAAAGTTGACCCTTGACCTTAACTTGACTTCTGCCAAATTTCGTTGTTTTATTCCCCTGCCGGCTTGAGTTATTGCAAATATAGGTTAGGACTAGCTTTTGGCTTATGACGTCATAGATGACGTCACACACATTGACAGGGAGACATTCACGAAGTATTGACATAAGACATAACTATGTTAAGTTACAAAACTATTGCACTCGTCGTTCTCGAGATATCACGTGCACAAAAATGGCGAGAAAGAAACACGAATAAAGAAAATTAAAAAGAAGAACAAAATTCTGACGAAATCTATGGTGATCCGCGGTTACGCGGATCACCAACTAGTCCGCATGGCTAGCCAAAATATTAATTTAGTGTTGCATGAAACATCATAAAAACTATTCAGTTTTGGGGGGCAGGCTAGTCCAAAATTCTGGCGGACTACCCAAAATTTAAGTTAACTAGTCTGCCTGGCCAGTTTTAAAAAAAAGTTAAGTGAGACCCCTAATAACTATTGATTTTTGCACAATTTTCAAAATCTAGGTAATTTCTGATCTTCAGATTTCACAGGCATAGATAAATAATAAATAACCTAGATTCCCCACCTTTGAAATTCATGTGTAAAACTTCATATTTGGATTTGTGTTTCTACAGCATCGGTCGCCATTCCAAGTCGGTCGACACCAGTCGATTCTGCTGTGCCTACTGCCACGGCAAACTGGAGCTGATGCCATCGCTGAACAAGGACGGGACACCTGCCAAAACGAGGGGACCCAATCGCTTTGCCGTCTTCGTCAAGGAGAACTATGCATCCGTGAAGAAGGTCAATGCCACGGCCAAGCATGCCGACGTCATGAGACTGCTCAGTCAAGAATTTGCCAACAAAGCAAAGATTGCAGAATAATGAGAGTGGTGTGCATCAACCCTTTGCAGGCTAACTTCATTCTTATGTCTCTGCGCCAAATGTGAAAGTGCCATCATTTTATTAGGCTGTCTGATGTCTGTCCAGCAGTCATGTGCACCCATGCAATCATCTGTCCATTATCTCATTACTACTTTCAAAATTACCGATTTCAATGAAGCTTTGTTATGTACTATTGTTGGTGCAAATCATGACTTATGATTCAGGTAATTCAAGATGTCAATTATAGTAATGAATGAAAATTTTGAATTTGGAGCTTAATTTTTGACTAAATTTGGGAGACATTTGTCTGTAGATGGTTTCCTCTCTTTGTGTTACCAATGGGCCTTTCCATTCATGAATGTTTAATTCTAGAAAAGCTTGACTGTCAGGAGTAAATATGTGACCTGTCACCACGATACCCTGATAAAATTGCACATCTTATAAATCATAAACATAGAAAGAGAAATACTTTGGGTGAAAAAAAAAATCCAAACTTTTCCAACATGTGAAGGTTGTAAACTGTTTGAATTTTTAGGACACTTCACTTTCGTACTTTATATCATAATTATGATATTTGGCACTTTCCTTACCTTTGGATTGTGCAACTTTATCAGGGTATTGTTGTGAGTGATCACAAATGTGCTGGCCAGTCTATAAAAGGATTTAAGAATCCTTCATAAATAACCTCATGATTTTAGGATTCTGATTTATCTTGGCTTTGTGATCAAAATCTAAAATGTGTGCATCATGATGTATCTTCTGAATGGTGCCCAAACAAAGAAATTGGTTAATTATGGACGAACCCAACTGTAGGGCTGAATAGCTCTAGTGGAAGAGCACAGGATTTGTAATCCTAAGGTTACTGGTTTGAATCAAACTTCAGCCAAATTTTCCTTGTTATCTTTATGATTTAAAAAAAATGTAGGAAAACAATCTAACATAAATTGCTTATTTCTGCCCCATTTCCCCCCTTGGATTTTATAATGTAAAATTTATTTAACTCTCCTATGTCAACTTATTGAATAATGTGTGCTTTCAAAGGCTTATCCAAATGCAAGTACCAAAAATCAAACTGTGATTAGTGTGGAAAAAATGTTTCTACCCTATTTATCAATGAATATTGTTATTCATTGTTTTTATTGTACACTTACATGTATGAATATTGACAGTAAGCCTTATGATATTGACCATTTATTCATTTCTTGACAGTTAGTGCAAGTAAAGTCATATGGATTCAAATCTAATTTGTACTAATATTGTATACATCAGAAGATAAGTCAGAAAGGGTGGGGGGGGGGGTTAACGAGAATATAAAGGCCAACTCTTTTACAATCCCTTTTCAAAAACAGGAAAAGGGTGGCTAGAATAAGTGCAAATTTCCATGACCATGCTCTAATCTAACATGGGGAAGGAATGGGGCAATTTATTATACATGTTTCAGGGTTCTAAGCTAGGAAAGATTTCTGTGCCCGGCCATAGGAAGGAGTTTACGCAAGCGGAGCGAGCAAACGGATGCGTACGGCGCTCCTCGGGTTTCACATAGAAAAAAGCATTGGGAGCATTGTATTACAATACATCTTCGCTGAAATGTAATGATGATTTAAGCTACAGAATACACTGATTTATGTAGAGATTTAAAAATTTTACAGTCATTTTAAAGCTTTTCTGTGCCGGTCGGAGAACTAATAAATTCAGCTCAGTGCCGGTTGGCTTCGGTTTGTGCCGGCTACTACCAACCGGCGCCGACCGCCGTAGCTATAACCCTGCATGTATTCCAATCCCAAATTTGGATATCTTTGCAAGAATTCTCGGGTCTCGAATATTGGCCTTTTGGAGTCCAACCCCAGAACCCCATTCCCCCTCCCCCTGTTTGGACATCAGTGGCTAATAATAAACCACCTACACTCTGAATTCGAATCTGTTATGATGAAACCTACATGAAACAAACCTGACTGTAACTATCCTCCCATACTTTATTTTGGTACAGCTTCTCTCTGTTGTTAATTTAATAGTGTGTGCATTTGCTGTTCTTTTTAACATGAAATTCCCTTGTTTTCATGTTCAATTAAATTAGAAAGCAGTTCATGCTTAGAGCTACAGATTTTGCCCATAGCATTAAAATATGTTTATATATTTTAAATTCATTCTCCTTTTATTGAAGTTCATTATTAATTTCACCATTTGTTCTGACAATGTTTCTATTTTATGGTTGTAAGTGATTTGTTGACACATTATAAACCTTGAATTTCATCCTTACCAATAAAAGGACTGTTATCTTTAAAAACACTAAAAACAAACTAAATCCTTAAAGAGAGTCACTGTACATGTATACCGGTAATTGTATATCAGTAATTTATATTACTCTATATTTTAAGAAATCTCATTTTATGCTTGACCAAAATACTGTGGGTTAGAACTTGTTAAATGCTTACATGTATCAATAAAAATGATGAACACATGATAGGCATCTTTGAATAAAATCTTCTGGGACTTGGTAGGTTGAGGGGGTGGGGGCTGGAGTGGTGGTAGCAGTAGTAGATAGATAGATAGATATGTTTATTATCATCAATGTAAAAGAAATAAATCTACAGATTACAGTTTCCTTCAGCACAAATTTATATTTTTATACAGGTGTCAATATACCAATTTTTTTAGTGTGTATGTTATGGTTTGCTGTGTATATTCTCAGGACATTTGTGTTGTTTTTATGATTTTTTTTTTAATTGCACTTATATGTGTTTGTAGACATTCCAGTGTACAGGGTAAAGTGTTTAAAAGTTTTCTTTTTTAAAGAGTTTCTTCTTTGCTAAACACAAAAAGTTGTAAGTTAACCACAAAATAATGAACAACATTTGTCAATCAAATTGTATGTGTAGGCTTCCTGCAAAAAAACTGATTTTGCCATTGAGAAAAACAGGACTTAAGTGGGATTTTCCAATAGGCTTTCAAAATATTGCCATGCACCTGGCAGAATGTCATTAGCAAATGCCTTAAGCAAAATGTTGTTAACAGTATATTGTCTCTAAATTGAAAATAAAGAAACTTATTCCATATTTCTGCCTAACATACTGTTAGAAGGACCTCAAAGATCACAATACTTTGATTTCATGTGAAATAAGCCAATAATTTTCACGTTACAAGCAATTTACTATTAACAACATTTTGCTTAGAGCATTCGCTAACGATTTTCTGGCAGGCGCATAACGATATGTTGAATTCTTATTGAAATCACTTGCACTAGATCTATTAAAGGCAGGGCATCTCTTTTGCATGCCTAAAAATTAACATTGTGTAAGGGAACTTTTAGCAACATATAGGAGCTAGAAACTCAGTTTTAGTGGAATGATAGTGACCGTTACACTCTGATTTGAATTTTTCTAGGTCATTACTGACCCCCAGATTTCACAGACATGCCCTTTATCAATAGCCTAAGGGCATGCGTTATCTTTTCCTGGTCTGCAGGGATGTTTGCAAATAAGAATCCACTGCCTTTAAACCTATCTTAAATATAAACTCAAATGATGCATGCATGAATATACATTCCAATGATTACTACATTTGCAAGTTGATTATCCCAATTTGGAATGTACCTTGACCTTGGGCACAAGTTTTATATCAGCGATATGGAATCAGATTGTATACAGTGTGTCCCAGAAAAAAAACAGAACCCTAAAACAAAGGCGTATTGTGCAGAAGCAATAGAGCATATCATTGAAATCAAATGTCCAAAATAAACCCTAGCTCATACTCTTTCAAATGATACATTCAGCAAACTTATTTATTCATGTATCTCTAAATACCAAGACTTTGAAAACTTAATGTCAAAAACAATTTGCTACACTTTTTGGCTTTGACACTGTGACCAAGATATGTCCATCTCTTTCTTTACCTGAGGTGCATAGTGTAAAGCCATTAAATGTAGCAAATGGTTTTTGACATTAAATTTTCAAAGTCTTTGTATTTAGAGATGCATGAATAAATAAGTTTACTTTTTAATGATATGCTCCCTTACTTCCACAAAATAAGCCTTTGTTCGGGGGTTGTTTTTTCTGGGACGCACTGTGGAGGTAACAATCACAAACAGACAATCTGCCTTCTTTAAATAATGGGGGAAAAAACATGTATTCAGTCAAACTGATTTTTTTTCTTGATTATGACAAATTAATTGTAAATCAATCATTAAACACTTAGAGAGAACTTTTATTTTTACCCACCCAATCATGTCTGTCATTTTAGTTACAATATTTTTATGCCTCTGTCCCAAAGGGTGCCGTAGGCATTATTTTTAAGATTACATTTTGTGTTTATGTGCAACTTTATTTTTGTGGCAAGATTAATTTGAATGATTCAGCAAAATTAGTATTTCATGTACAGTAGTAAATATTTTTTTGATGACAGTAGTTGTTGTTTCTTTGATTTCATGCCATTATCATGGGAACTTTCAATTTCTCAATTTTATTTAAAAAAACATTCCATGTCTTTACAATCATTTGGATAAATAAAAAATTTATGATATAATCAAGTCAATACTGTACATTTGCCTTTCTTCAAGACTTGCTTCGTTTAAAAATTATACAATACAGAAATACATGTAGTACTAATAATTTCCTGTACATTAAGAATTATTACATGCATAAATGGCAATAAATGTATTTGAGATTTTATGCTACGGTAGGATATTGTTTTAACATACTGCATTGGACCAGAAATATTGTTATATTGAAATTTTGTGATATCAGCCTATCAGGGTTGTATGAACAATAAAGTACAAAGAAAATTTGACCCATGAGACCAGAAAAATTACTTTGTAAAGACGAAATTTTGTTATATTGGTGTTCTTATATTAAACAAGGATGTACCGTATTAGCATTGAGAATTGTTATACACGTACTTCTGCTTGGGAGAAATCAATCAATATAAAACGGCAAACAAATTTCATACTCTATTAGACAATGCTTAAATTTCTGCTTTTGGAAAGATGTTTCATAAATGTGACCATAGTTCTTTTGAATACGTGTTAGAAACAACCACAGTCAAATACATTTTGGTATATAATTATATATACATGTATTACAAAAGCATTTAAGATAAGTTTTTGGATTTTTGACAAACGTACAGGGAAACAACATGGAATTTGAAGGAGGAACCTTTACAAGTGGCTTTGTAGATATCAGTGTACATAAATTTAATAGTGTTCAGATTAGCCCGATTTTTGATACCGGATTCATTAAAATAAAACAGCACAATTAGACTAGAAGTCCGCTTCATGTTTGTCGGACGAAAATGCATGACATTAAAAAATGTGATGCAAGAAACGCCGCTGAAAGAAATACAGACATGTAAAAGAAGTTGCTTTCAGCTAATCACTATAACAAAGTTTAATATCACTGTATGTTCGTCGAGGAAGTTCCAATGGCGGGATCCAATTTTAATAGATTCACAAATGGCAAAAAGTAGTGAGGACATTGCACATTGTTAAATTGACATAATTGAGCAGTAATACATGTATATTCAAATCAACACACTCGATTCCCAGGCAACTTCCCCCATTGACAACCACCATGGTTCATCCCTGTTAAGTGTATTTAGTAGATCAGTATATGAGTTTATCCTAAACCTTCAATTTACCGAAGAATATCAGTATGGAATATATTGGGGGGCGGCCACTCCCTATTGAGCGGTAAAAATTGAGAAAAATTTTTGCTTGATATTTTCCCCTCCAAGATTTAGATGTTATGGAACCATGCACAAGAAATGCAGAGGTTCTCCTCATCTTAATAACTCCGAGTCCTGTCACGTAGTAATACAATAAGCCGGTTTACTAATTACATCCGAATTTTAGGCATACCTTTTCAACAAAGATTGTTCTATAAAAACACCAATGCTTGCTCGAGGCTTTCCCGACGCAGCAACGACTAATGTATGCAAGCTGGATTCCAAGTATTGAAGTATATTCATTACAGAGAGGTTTGTGGATAGCTCGTTACCGGGGCCTCAGCGAAGCAAAATACTTCATTTAAGTACATGATTGTATAATTAGTAAATCCTTCTATTGTACCAGGTGCGTGGAATTGTTAGTCACCAAGAAATCATCCATAAATTAGAATACATTACGAAAGTTCACTCAAAGCACGATTGTTGTTAAACAGGCATGGTGATGAATAGCTGTCCCGGTGGAGAGGGCATTATTTTCGGATAAAAGATATCTGCATAATGCTGAATAGCTTGGAGTAGAATGATCGAAGCACCCAAGAGCAGCAAAATACCCATCATCTGTCATTTTAGGTCGTAAACGCAGTCGATAAGTTGTGAATTGATGTAGATCAGAAGGCGGGAGAAGATCTAGGCCTTCATGTTTCTAATTTTCGTTTGACAGTTTGTTTTCGATTAAGTTCAGGTTTGTGTTGATATCTTCGTTCGGTCAGTCTTTTAAGTTTCCTTACAAAAAATATTTCGTTTGGTTTTTCGGTTTGGCAAAATTTCCATCATGGTTTACCCGCGTATTTTATTCGTCGTCTGTTTGGTCTTGTCACTAACGGAGTTTCAGAGTACATCGGCTTTCTATGAAGAGAGGCCTGGACCAATAGCCCTCCGTGTGTCCAGTCTTAGCCCGGGAGAGGTTGACGCGTTGCTGGACGTGCATAACGCGGGTCGCGCCGACACTGACCCAACGGCTGCCAATATGAACCAAGTGGTAAGACACTTAAATCGATTGTGCCCCAAGTTGTAACTCACCTTTTCTATCTCTCTCTCTCCCTCTCTTTCAAATTTCCAGACTTATATTGTTTACAAAAACTAACAGACAGAGACAGAGGACGTAGATATGAGTCCAACTTTTTATGCCAGCTTTTTCACTCATTCTTCAGTGATGTGGGACAATGTACCTACTTAAATTCAAGAGGTTATCCGGCCCCAAAAATGTTTGTTTGTGTGTATATGTATGTATGTGTGTGTGTGTGTGTGTGTGTGTGTGTGTGTGTGTGTGTGTGTGTGTGTGTGTGTGTGTGTGTGTGTGTGTGTGTGTGTGTGTGTGTGTGTGTGTGTGTGTGTGTGTGTGTGTGTGTGTGTGTGTGTGTGTGTGTGTGTGTGTGTGTGTGTGTGTGTGTGTGTGTGTGTGTGTGTGTGTGTGAGAGAGAGAGAAATTCCACCATGCCTTTTTTGCATTGCAGAAAACTAGTCTTTGATCATAACTAACTTTACAGATGTAAGATGGTTGCCGGGGATGGTTGTGAGAAAAGTAGTTGAATTTTGTATGGATTTATTATTTCATAAAGCGTGTCCGAGCATTTGTAACAAAGAAGGCCCAACTGAAAAGTAAAAGAGTTTAGGACTTTTCGATTTATACTTTATACACTGAAATCAGCCGTAGATGTTAAACTACTTTACGACTCATTTGTTTCGAAATCCATCGTGCATTTATGTATTCAGAAGGGCTAAGGCACGGGGGGGGGGGAGTGCACTGAGTGCACATGCACCCCCTCCCGAGGCAGCGGATTTCCGCCCCTTCCAAGCAAAAAGAACTTTGCACTCCTTGTTATCCCCTTGCCGTCCACTGTCCGTCCTAGCTTTCGTCCATAATACTGGTTTCCGTTCGATAACTTTAGTAATGTTTAATGGATTTTCACGAAGATACATGGTATAAAATTACAGCCTAAGTTTGGTTTCGGAGTATGTATGTCAAGGGTCAAAGGTCGTAGCTTATCAAGTGCGAAAATAGCTATGTAGCTTGTTTCCGATCGACAACTTAAATAATGTTGGACGGATTTTCATGAAATTCGGTATAAAAGGTAAAATGGTATCAAAATACAGCCTAAATTTGATTTTGAAGTATGGAGGTCAAAGGCCAATCTGAAATGAGGTTCCATTAAATGACTTTAGTAATGTTAAACAGATTTTAATGAAATTTGGTATCAGAATACAGCCTAAGTTTAATTTCGAATTATGTACGTCAAAGGTCAAATGTCACAACCCACTGAATATGTGAAAATAGCTAATTAACTGGTTTATTTCGATAACTTTTGTAATGATCTTCGTGTTAATCGTGTATTTAGGCCAAGTTCACATCTTATTAAGACATACGTATTAGGCCATCATGTCCCCGGCGAGGGGATGCTATGCTTTACGTGTCCTTGTTCTGCCTGTGAAGTGGTATCTGTTTTAATTGTGTCAACTTAAGTTCTCCCTCCCCAAGATGTTCACCTCCCCATACTCAAACCAGCCCACGCCCATGTATTCATTTTCTCTCGTTGCAGACATGGAGTCATACGTTATACGCTGCGGCCAAGGAGAAGGTAGAAACATGTCAATACGTCGTGGACATTCCACAAGAAACGGGCCATTTCGGAGATATAGTTCAATTTACGGGCATTTCGCGGGTGAGTAGCTGTCCACGTTTCCTCTTTCGTTTATCCAACGAGAAGTTTAGTGATAGGTAGGAGTATGTTTCTGCAAATTAGTAGAAGTCAAAGGTCAAACGCAATTTAATAGTTGCATTTCATTTATAATTTGAAAATTTGCTTTGTGTAACAAATTTTGATTTATTGCTTTGTGAGTCTGAATAGGTCAAACTTCACAAATGATCGGTGGTGGACATTAATTGCTGGGCGCAGAATTGGGAAGGATGGCGGAGGCATACCCATCGACTGCGCAGCTGTCGATTTTATTTAGTTTTATTCTTATATTATACAACGCCTCGTTGGTACTTTTACAATTATGATTTTCATATACTGTATGTATGTAGTATTATTATTTTGTTTTATTCACATCTACTGAGAGATATGACCAAATTTAAACACTGTTTTCTCTCATCTACAATTCTGCTTTCACCGGTGTAAATAGATATCCGATTTTCATTCCCCTTCAATATCTTTACATAAGCCTCCCAAATATAACACCTATTGATTTCTCCACTCTGAAATTCGTTCCGATCTTCAGAGGACCCCCTTTGTGTTGGTCGATGCCATTGAAACCTGGTTCGAAATCGGGAAAGCTAGCTACGATTTTTACGAGGATACCTGCAGTGCAAACCCCATGTTTTGCAAAATGTACAAATTGGTAAGTTCATTGTTTTCCATGCTCTCTATTCTGAGAATAATATTAAACCGTATTATGTACTTAAACACGTTTCATTAAGATACTGTAACGGCATATTTTTGATGAAAAGATATAAAGTGACAATTTCACTATTTTCATTAAGGTTAGTTCGGTGATTAACAATACCGAATGAAATAAGTTCATTGAAATGATTACCAACGTTTTAAATATAGATGGGCCCATCATTATCAAGACATGAATAAGTTTTATATCGTATTATATACATTCTAAATTCCTTAGATTAGACATTAATCTTAGCACCTGTTATTAGGGACCAAACCAAATTTAGACTAAAATTTTAATCAATAAGATTGATTTTTATTCATTCCATTAGATTTATATTTTTAATCTTAATTTTAATAATAATGTTGGTTTGGTCCCTTATAACAGGCGCTTTAATTTCTAATCTAAAAAAATTGTATATCACAAATTGCCCAACCTTTGGCGAAAAGCAGACAAATGCTTTGAATAATGTATGAGATTATAACAATTCGTTTATACCTAAAAATTTGAGTCAATGTTCCTGATGATTATGTAGTATTATGAAGGCCAATATAAGTTTGGTTTCACCTTATGAAGCAAATTCATTCTGTGAAAGACTCTTGAAGTACGTGGTCTGACGATATTTTCCCACCTTGTATTTTTTTCTTTCTAATAGTTCACCTGGGGTCCAATGACTTCCATTGGATGTGCGTATACTTTATGTGAAGAGCTCTACGATACCTACACGGAAAGATCGATCTCAGATACGTACTACTGGAAATGCAATTACTTCCCGATGTAAGTGCGCATGCACCTGTTCGGTGATGTCAATAACAATAATAATCATCATCATAATAATAATTATTATAATAATAATCAATTCTTATAGAGACGCATAATGCCATTAACATAGCCTCTAAGCGTGTGAAGGTACAAACTGAATATATGAGAATTTGAAAATAAGCAACAATTATCAAAAAGGTGCGTCTTTAACACTGATTTGAGATTCATGAAATGTGAGATAACATCTCACCTTTAAGACATAAACCCATTCATTGGTGTTTGAATTCTCTCATCCATTGTCCAAAACGTGGAAAGTGTGACTTAACATTGTTCTCTCAAGAGCAATGTACTCGGTCATGCATAAACCCAGTGATGCAAGTCAGGTATCTTTGCTAAGATACAAATTGCTCTTTAAGGATAATATACTTTTAAAACTCTATAATATAGTTGGCAATATTTTAGTCCTAAAACATGGATTACATTTTTATACACACTGAATTACACATAATTATTATGTATTTCGCCCTTTTCCCATCCATCTTCATCAATAATTGTCAGTTTCATTGTAGGGTTGTTGAATGAAGTTTACGATTGGTATTTTTTTTATATTTTTTTTTTTTGCAAAATGAAAATGAAAAGTGGTAATTTGGCGGATCGAAAGATACTTTTTTTGTATTTAGGGTCCAGTTTGGAATAGTCCACGTACGAGCATGTGCGTCCACTTTTTCATGACAGTGCCCCTCTTCATTCTGCCCTTAATTCCTTGAAGTGGGATATCGCAGGCCATAATATGATCAAGAAAAGACAAAAGATGACTTTCTTTTTGCCGGTGATGTGTCAAATGTTACAGAGGGGTCATAGACGATGCAGCCGCCTACACCCCGGGGACACCTTGCATCGACTGCCCCAGTGGAACAGGCTGGTGCAACAGCGAGTACGACATGTGTGGTAAAATTGACATCAATTTATATTTTTATCATCTTATACGGTACACCGTATTATATAGAACACTGATATAGCAAAACTATCGTTGTAACAATGTAATTTTTCTTGTCACATGTGTCAAAATTTCGTTGTATTAGTTGTTTTTGCAACCCCGGTATAACATAGTTTGAATGAAACAAAGCATTTTTGTGCATGTTCCAAGCAGGTTGTTTTAACGAGAGCGTACCGTATAACACTATCATATCAAAGTGACAGTAAAGTTTGAAGATATAATTTGCAGTTTATTTAAATTTACGATAGGAGACAATACTACAATATTATCAGGGGCAAAGTGTATATCATGAAAACTGATTAGGGATTTTGAATACTTTGTAATGTACGAACAACTCGCATTTGATATCACATAATTTGAAGTTTTAATGTGGTGTCTGATTAAAATAATTACTTGTGCGTATTATTGTATTATTAGATTGTAAATTCATGCAGTGAGCAAATCATTCACTTCGTAAAAATGTATTTTCAATTTACAGTCAATTAATATTTAACTACAAAATTCAGCCAAACTTCAGACAATGACTATATCATTTCACAGGGAATGCTTTGCGCACGGCGTAGGCTCTCCCCCCACAAGTTTCGTCGTAAATTGCAGTCCAAACTCTCTGATGTTTTTAAAGGGTCCGGTGACATCATTTGATTTTATCACTACTAACGTTGACTTATTCCATTGATATGTCTCCCTTCAAAGAAACTAACTATACTCTAGACACATCAACTTGGTAGATTCAACACCTTCGGCATCGATAGTGGGTAATGAAAGTTGTGAAAACTGTATATCCACTAAACCTCGACAATTTGAACTTCTTATTACAAATATTTCTCTTCTACTTTCTAACCTTATCTCTTAAAAAAAAATAGTGTCGAATATGAAGAACTTTCACAATTGCCAAAATAATTAAATAAATAAATAAAAAGAATGAAATCATATCAAATGTACTGGAATAGTTTGTCTTTTTACCTTATCTAAAGTTTATAAAAAAATAAGACATGGGCACAATTTGTTCTCAATTTCGTTACAAATAAACACTGATAAACTGGTATTTTTACATGCAGAAGTGTCTTATAAAAGATCTTTCTTATATATGACGTGCTTTTACTACAAGAAATCAACAACCAATCCTTACTTTAATCATATCCAATCAATTTTCTTGGACGGAATTGATTTCAGATGACACGTGTACTGCGCGAAAACCTACATGCGAGTGTTTGTACAACGACACGTGTACTGGCGTCTACGATCTCGACCTGCGACGATGTATGTGCACATGTAATCATGAAGATTGCAGAGATGATGATTACGGTAAGATTCATATTAATAATAAAAATAGCTGCTTATATAGCGCATGTGATATTCGAAGAATCTCTAAGCGCTTTACATGATTGGTTAAAGTACCATAAACTACAACATAATAATACATTTTAGCATAAAAACTACACCTAATTATAACAATCTAACAAGAGAAAAGATACTTTTTGACTTGAGGAAGATGTGAGTACATGTCAATTTACCAGTTTCCTTTTTCCTGCTTTTAAAGTTTGTATTCTGAAGTGCGGTGACCCTGCTTGGACACGAGTCGACAACGAGAATGATATTTGTGAATGCGACTGTCCTGAAGGCTACGAAACAAACGAAGTGAAAGATATCTGCAATGGTAAAGTTCTGTTTTGATATCTACATTAATATAAGGGAAACAGTATGCTTTTTGCATGTCTAATTGGCGGGGTTGTTGGAGAGTCTAGTCAAAAATTTTCAGGTGGCGTCACACAGTCCCGAAGTTGACAAAAGATTGCTACACGAGTATAGAATTTTCAAATTCGCGCGAATCTGGCCCGAAAGGGATCAACAAAGAGAATCAACATCCGAAGCTAGTACGATGCCTACAGAAGGCTTAAAGCCCAAGTTTAGTTTTGGGGATTTTTTGTTATTTGAAAGCTTTATGCCCCAAAGTCATAACCCTGCAATAATAGATTCTGAATGTCTTTAGTTTTTTTAATATGAATTTATGAAAATGTCGGGGGGGGGGGGAACCCCGACATTTTTGACCATATTTTTACATTATAGAATCCAAAGGGTTAATAAGGCGTTAATGTTATCCGAGTTATACCTCATCTGAATGAGCAGAGTCTGCTCTTTCAGATGAGATATAACTCATGGCCCGACGTTTATCTGATGACAGCCGATTTTGAACATTTCCTTGATCGAGTGTCTAACTTCAGGACAGTGTGACGTCTGCGCCAGGTAAAGGTGGCGTCACACTGTCCCAAAATTGACACAAGATTGCCACGCGAACATGGAAATTTTCATTTCGTCCGAAGTTGACCCGAAAAGGATCAGCAAAAAAAAACAAAATAAATAAATAAAAAATCAACATCCGAAACTAGAACAATGCCTACAGAAGGCCACACGATGGCTTTAGATGCTTTAACGAATGGCTCGAAGTTTATACGATCAGATCCAATTTGAAAATTTTCTTGATCGTGTGTCCAACTTCGGGACAGTGTGACGCCTGTTCACACTGACGATCTGTCCACTCGAGCAGGTCCAACCATCCCAGTTTTGGGCCTTTTCGGTCCAGTTCGGCCGGTAATCGGGTTCAATCTACCATGATCGGCGTCTGTCTGCCTTGATCGACATCGTTCTGGTTACCTACTCGAGTATTTTTAACATGCCAAAAACATTCGAGTAGGGAGCCAGAGCGACGTCGATCACCCCGATCAAGGTAGATTGAACCCGATTACCTTGCCGAGCGAGACCGACCAGGCCCAATATTGGCCTGATCGGGCCTGATCGAGTTGACAGATCGGCAGTGTGAACCTATAGCATTACCTTGACGAGCTTGACCGAACAGGCTAAAAATTAGCTTCATCGGGCCTGATCGAGTTGACAGTTCGGCAGTGTGAACCTAGCACAAATACAACGTTTTATAAACAGACCAAGACCGCATGACCGGGAAGACTTTAAACCCGGTCTCACTCACGCGGGTATGGAAATCATACGACGACCACCACGACGGGGATGATAGTAATGATCATGCTGATGGTTTTTATTCTAAGGATGGTGGCCGCCTAGGCAAATACAACATCAGTTTAAAAAATCCATGATGATGACGATGATGATGGTGGTGGTGGTGGTGATGATGATGGTGATGATGACGATGATGATCATAAATGATAATGTCGATGGGGGTGATGATGACAACGAGGTGATGATAACGATGGGGTAATGATGGATGATGATGATGACGATTGGGGTGATGATGAAAGTCATGATGACGATGATAATGGTGATAATTTATGATGTTTTAGATGATAACTATTTTTATGACTAGGGTGAAATATACTTTTAACATACAGCAAAAAAAATGCATGTATTTTAAAATTACAATAACGTTTTGGTATTAAATACAATAATGGAGTTCAAGTCGCCATAGATTTGGCGAACCTTGTCAATGTCTTTTTCTGTCCATCACATACCAATGTTGACTCCACATTTTGCCCGTTCCTCCAACCATGCAGACATTGACGAGTGTTTGGACCGGGGCCGCTGCGATCACTTCTGCGACAACACCCCCGGCTCCTACGAATGCAGCTGCATGCACGGCTTCGAACTCGACACCGACCAGCGCACGTGCCTGCCGTTCTTCCAGCTCGGCCGACACGAGGAGCTGAGGGAAGCGACCTCGACCCCGCAACCGACGGCGACTACCGAATCCGAGGAGACCACGTTGCCGCCGGAGCTCAGCACCGAAGACCACTCCACGGAGGCGCCTACGACGGAAGAGGAGACCACCACGGGATGTCCCGCGTTGGACTGCAGTGAAGCGGGCAGCTTCAATCCCCTCACGTGCATCTGTGATTGCAACGAAGGGTACGAGTTTAGTGAGGAAGCCGAGACGTGTGAAGGTATGTGTGGAGCAAGCGGAGACAATATCCCATTTCATGCCATATCGATTTATAGCAAATAAATAGAGTCGCCATCACCATTTGTTAATAAAGTCAGATTTTTCCTCTTACGACGGAGTCATCCCGGTGTTCAATTCACACATCTTTGTGGTACCAACGGGAAAACAGTTACTAGTTGAACATCTCATTTGAGTATTTGAGTATCTATTTATTTCCATATATATACATAACAAATTTCAGATAAACATACAAAGCAAAATTCCAGTTTGTTACACACGAACGATTACATTATTATAATTTTTGACATTATAAGGAATTGTCATTGTTTTGGTATTGGTGGACCCCAAATACCTGGTGGTGTTACATTTTTTAGTCGGAGCTCTTCTTCGATTCAACTTTTTTGTGCGCGCAAAGCTATTCTTTATCCAATTATGATGAATTTGGGCTCATTCTACTATCAGCAAAATTACTCAGCTTTGAAATCTGAGTAACAATCTTGTATGACATGTTTGTTAAATTAGTGAAAAATGCAAAAAGTTAATGATGGTAAATCTGGTGATTAAGCGGTTATTGAGGATAAGCGGTGGAGGAGCTGTACAAACCCTATGGGGAAATTGCAAATTCAACTGTACACTTTTGTTTTTCCTACTATTTGCAGCAGATAAGCTATCTTGGAGTTATGATATGCATCTGACTAACTTGACACAAAACAATAACAATTCTCAAAAGTAAAAGTGACATTAATTGTCTTCAAGGTCATTAATTACTTAATTAATGACTGGTGTAGCTTATGCTTGCCATTGACTTGTACACATTATGAAGCATGAAAGTACTGAATGTAAGGACACACATGTATGTTCACTTCAGGGCTACATTTTGGTTGAAATTTTTAAATACACTCTACTGATTCATTTATTAAACAATATTCAACTAATTAATCTCTAAAATTTGTTAATTAGGTTTAGTAAATTATTTGATTAATGTTATTGTAACAAATCGCAACACAATTTTTAACATATTTTGCCACACCCTTTATCACTACATCTGAAATTCAAAAAGTAGTAAAACCATACATTTTCTTAAAGCTGAAAGTGTGCTCTTTCACACATGACATCACTTTTGAGCCATGACTTAATACTGACAGGTGCAATGAGTTGTCATCAATATCACAAAATTATACATTTTTTGTGATATTACCCTTAAATTTTTTTTACACACCCTGTATAGCAACTTGACCTTGGCTGATTGAGATTCTCTGAAGTATAAGCTTTCAGAAAATGTATACTTTTGTTGGTTTTTGATAAGTACTTTTTGAGTTATATTGGTTCAAATGCAAGAAGTGACAAAATTCTTAATTTTGGTGCCTGTAACGCAAAGGGGCCCCACCATACGACACATGACCATTAACATTTACATGTATTACATGTATATGAAATTACAGGGAATTAATATTTCAATTAATATGGAAAAGGGAAACGCCATATAAACAAAGCTTGAAGGTGACGCCCCCTTATTAATATGGAAAAGGGAAACGTGAGCAATGCTTCACTCTATTTGTCATTCATGGGCACAAATCCAGATTTTGAAATTGGGTGACACATTAACCATGGAGGTAGAAGTCTCTACTTTTACCTCCATGCATTAACATAGCCCAGTATTACAAGAATGTGGTGTCCCCAGTGGTCCCCCCCCTCACATTTCATTTCATTAGAGATTTGCACCCATGTTGTCCTTAATTATTCAATAGTCAATGTGTAACAAATAAAAGAATTACCAATACAACCCATTCGATACCCTATTTTACGTCATTTATACCCATTCTTTCCCTCTTTCTTTTATTATAATCCGAATGATCTGTGATTCCATCGTCATGTCTGTAGACATCAACGAATGTCTAACCAACGAGACTGGATGCATATTCTGTAAAAATCTGCCCGGAACTTTCCGATGCCTGACCTGTCCCGACGGACAGCAACTCAACAATGTCACAGGCAAATGTGTACCTGACGGTAAGGGATGACGCCATATCATTTATTGTAAATTCTTATTTTTTTTACAATATATTACTTATTTTCTTTTTTATACTGTGTTATTATGGCGTGTAATTGTAAATAAATTGTGTTAAAAGCAAATTTGAAACAGGTTCATCTGTGATATCTAAATAATCATTCACTGATTGTGTGGTGAATACAACATTCCGTTGGCCGAAGTATTCTTTAAAACAGTAAATTTCATATAATCGCAAGTTGGAGATAAAGGCCACTCTAAAATCAGGCAGGGGGACAATAGATTGAACTATTGCAAATTGAAATAAATGTAGCCAAAAATAATTTTATAAAAGAGGGTTTAGGCTTACTCCTGTATCAATATTCGAGACAGCATCACAAAATCGAAATATCGTCGTTCGTTGCTATTTCCCATGGAAAAAACTACCCCAATCACATAATTGGATTCAATCAATAACCAAACTATATAGAATCTAATCTATATTGCTAAATACGAAGTTTCCGACACAATGCGACTTCTCCGTCAAACTAGCACACTTTTCATAATCATTTAATGTATGCGAACAATTGATTTTAGACGGCGTCTAAAATATGTGACCTAGTGGGATTATCTCAGTGAATTGCCCAAATGTAAAACAGAATTCTACTGGAAGTCATTTATTTATTCAGGTGGTGAAATTTGGAATGAGCTCCCGCTTGAAATTAAACAAGCTCAGAGCTTGGTATTCTGTAAGAAGGCGTTAAAAGAACTAATCACATGATACGTTATTCAATTATTGTTGATATTCACAAAAGATACATTGACTGCCTTTAATAAAGAAAGACCTTTTCCAGTGATATATTTATCCTTAGACTTAGTCCGTAACGTTATACAATTGTACAATAACCAGTTTCTTTCTTCTTTTCCTTTTCTATTTTAATTTAGTTCTCAATGCCTCTTGACTCTTGATTTTCACAGTTTACAGTATAATGTTATACATAATTATCGTTACTCAAGCATTGTTTGTGTAGTTTAGACATGTATTTATAGTAATCAAATGTTCCCTTTGTCTTTGTTTAATTTATTCTAATTTAGATTTTAATTATTTGAACCATGCATGTATTGTGTTGAATGCTTTTATTTGATATTTTGATACGTTGTATATATAATTTTCATAGTATTTATGTCTTTTTCGTGTCATTTTTAACATCGGGCTCTATGGAAGACCAGGTTTTATTATGTATATACTGAACAGACTACCCTGTATAAAGATGCGAAATAAATAAATAAATAAATAAATTTACAGAAAAGTACCAGGAATTCCTGTAAATTACACGTGTGATTATCAATAAGTATGTCAATTCCTTAAAAGTGTTCTTAAAGTTTGGAAAAGTGTCAGAAATTGCGTAACGGTATGATCAAAAGCCATTATGATAAAGTTCAAAGTTCAAAATACATTAGGAAACAAACATTCATAACATTTCACCTTTTCCTGCAGTTTGTGACCTTGGGGAAGATATGTTCTGCGGCGGCAAAGGCGACTTGGACGAGACCACCTGTAAATGTTCGTGTGATTCTGGTTACAAAGGCAAAGCCTGCAAAAGTAAGTTTGAACTTCATGTGTTTCGAGAAAGCAGTGATCAGTACTTCAGAGTTTTATTCAAATGCGAACGACTGCAATGTAGCATTGAAACAGCATCATGATCTAGCGGCCGTCCTAAACTAATTAATGAATCAATCAATAGGTAAATGAATGAACGAATGTATACATGAATGAATAAACATATAAATTAATAAACAAATAAATGAATAATATATGTAAAGAAAGATATAAATAAATCTAAAAAAATATGATTTATTGATAAATAAAAAAATGTTTAAATCAATCAGTAAGTAAATGAAAATGTAATTAGAACGTAATGTACATGTAATGATTTCTTTTCTCTTCCCTATTAGAAGTCTGTAAGGCGACTGAAATCAAATGCTGGCCCAAGCACAAACCCAAGCCCCCGACGGATCCCGGCCAGTGTGAGGTGTTTTGTCCCGAATGCGGTGAGTGGCAAGTCGCCATGATATCAGTATTTTTACAGTGTCGGTTTTGCCTGCAAACGTGCTCGAATTCGATAAATAACTCGTGTTACAATGCAATGATAAAATGAACAAGCTCATTCAGATTTGTCACTTGTGGTATACACTCAACAAAAGTGAGGTATCCATTACTTTTGCTAGAGTACCAGATCCTGATTTTTAATATTTAGAAAAGGGAGTGGGGTGGTAGAGGGAATACAAATGTGTTCAGAGGGGGATTCAGGGATGCCTATTTCAATTGTCCAGCCGTCAACCACCAAGGTATTTGGGGCTTCCAACACCTTAAATGAAAACAAGTCTAATTTGTTTCATAAATGATTTTCTTTCCTATTTTTTTTTTTTTTTAGGGGGGGGGGGTCGACGTATCCCCGAGATGCCCTCTGAATCTGCGATTGAATGTTTCATGACCAATTCGTTCCACAGAATGTCAAGACTATCCCCCTTGCCAGCATAACGGCACCCTTGACAAGGTGGAGGGTTTCCAGTACGTACGGGGCGGCTTGTGCCGATGCTACTGTCCTCGGCCGTGGAGTGGAGCACTATGTACAGGTAATCAAGAATGTAATAACGATATCTAATGCAAGATATAATGGGTCATATGCATAAAAAAATACCAATTACTTTTCTAGCCTTTTGCTTGAATCCATATGCATAAAAATAAACAAGCAGAAGTGATCACTAAACGACAGCTTCCCCGAGGTTTGCCAGGTAAAACAAAACAAATATGCGCAAACTGAGTTCCAACAATAGATATGCACTCATGACTCGTCAGTGGAATGTTCCTCGCTCCGCGGTCACGGGGAAGAAACATCCATAAACGTGTATACATAAGTGAAACATATCTTTTATATATCCGATAATAGGAAATGCTTACTTTATCGTTCGTAATATTTTAATACATTATATAGAACCATTTTTATTCTCACATGAATTTAATGGACCGTATACTTAAGGACTTGCTAAAATTTCTTCAAGCCAAAGATGGATTTCAAGAGATTGCTTTTTTTCGTATGCGTACAATTTTGCTTGTGCTCAAATCGTTTGCTTGTCATTAGTGAGTAATTCCAACAATCATAAAATAGCGACGTCACGCCGCGCGCCGGTGCGAACACCATTATTCAAATGCAATACGTGCTGGGAGAAGCCTCCTACTAGCTTCACCACTCGCGGCCAGTGCAGTTCATAACTGCATTTTGAAAGACGATCCGTACCTCGAGTAATGGGGTAAATTTTTACCCCCACCTGTGGTATTTTGCTAGGTATTTTCCTTGGTATTTCAGTAGCAAATTTTCCTTAAAAGTTAGTGACATGATTGGGAACACATGAAAATGCATCAAGAACCAAATAAGTTGAAATATATACCAACTATACACCAGCTGGAGTGGATCTCCCGGCTGGAAGGATTTGACTCTAATTTGTTTACTTAAAGGCATGTATAACAGTGTTCCAGTTTTAAAAATCTCTGCATGATTCCCACAACCGATGCTAGACCCAGTGTCTCTGACATGGTCTAAAAATGAAAAGCCCGGCCCTGAATAATTGCAGTTTAAAAACGAATCAGTAAAGTGCTTTAAAAAAGTAAATCTATATTTGAAATATAACTTCTCCCCCATACAACTAGCTGTTGTTGCAGAATTTCCTATCGCCGATAGAAAATTAATATGCGATTTGTATCTGCAGATATTGTACTTGATTGGACATGGAGTCCAAACTTTTGTGTTCTAAGGTGTTTAATTTATCCATTCAAAACACTGTCAGATATGTCAGTTATAGCAAAGTTCGACAATTTTTTTTAAACGGGTCTGCTAACCAGTGTATAGAGCGTTTTTAAGTATGTACACTACATATGCCTAAGAACACCATCCTTATTGTGGCATTGGACGCGTTTGTGTGTTATGTGTGTGTGTCGCGCTGTGTGCGTGTGTGGTGTGTAGTGTGTGTGTGTGTTGTGTGTCGTTGTGTGTGTGTGTGTGTGTGTGTGTGGTGGTGTGTGTGTGTGTAGTAGTGTGTAGTGTTGGTCGTGTGTGTGTGTTGTGTGCTGTGTGTGTGTGTGTGTGTGTGTGTGTGTGTGTGTGTGTGTGTGTGTGTGTGTGTGTGTGTGTGTGTGTGTGTGTGTGTGTGTGTGTGTGTGGGTGGGTGGGTGTGTTTGTTGTTTTTATTGTGTGTGGGGAGGGGAGTGTGTTCTAAGGTGTTTATTTGTCCATTCAAACACTGTCAGATATGTCAGATAGCAAAGTTCGACAATTTTTTAAACGTGTCTTCCGCAGTGTTATATAGCGTCTTTAAGGAGAATCAAGCATGAACATTAATTCTTTCGGGGCACGATGAAAATAGGGCCCATAGAAATCCACACAGCAGATTTTCCTGTCACGAGGGATATTGACATTAGTTATTTCAGAATGACTCAACGTTTGACTACAAGATTTTGACAGGAGAATCCTTGAATAGTTTACTTGATTCTAGAGTAGTTTCAACCCCCAATTTGAAGACTACCCCCAATCATGTTATTTACCTTTAATTTATTTTCCTCCTGAGTAGCTTTGATTTGGTCTCTTACGAGCATGAATATGTTTTAAACTTGGATGTCCTGATTAAGCAAGAGCGCTCAAGCTGGTTTTACAAACCACAAGCAAATACCTGTAAGAACAAGCAATAGCTTGAAAGGGTGAAAATTGCAACTTCCGGCGTAATAGGTTCTGCATATGGATTTCAGAAATTGATTGACCTTCATCTTATGCTTGAAGGAATTCCTTGTAAGCAATTACTAGTTTTTATGCATATGGCCCAATGACTCGGAGTACTTTTTGCAGTACTTTTCATTAATACTTTTTACAATCACACTTCGGAAAGGCCTTTCGCTGAAATAAGGCAATCTACCTTTCTGTTGTACCCCTTCACTTTTGTTGAATTATCCGTGATCCGTTTTCCTTTTTGACGATTTAATTGTCTTTTTTTAATGCTATCTTGTTTTATCTGTATATATCTTATTTTTTGTATTATGTTTTTTGTGAAAATGTTAAAAAAATGAATAAATTGTTTTATAAACATTAATTTTAAAACCCAGGGATTGATCAAGTGAGATTGAAAACAACATTCTAGCCTAGGATTTGATTTAGATAAAGAAGAATACAAAAACATACAATTTTAAAAGTCTGGGATTCATATGTCACTCAGTAATTGAATAATAAGCATTAGCTATAAATCATTACAATCTCACTCCGGAAAGGCCGTTTTGCTTAGGGTTTGTGTTTATATGTCGGCTATTGCTTTGTTCAGTTGAATTTCTGATGGTCTTTATTTTCACGAAAAGCTGACTTATTGCCTCAAGGCTTTGTTGAGAGTGACGATTTATAAGAATCTTGACATTGTGACTGATGTTATAAAGTTATAAAGATGATGCAATTTACTGAAACCTAGCAGTTTATTACACCAAATTTTAGGTTTGGATGACTAGGTACAATATAGAGAAATGCAGGAAAACCTATGAAACTTTCAAATAGGATTGTCATATTTATTGACCCATAAAAAACATGTGCTCACAAGATTGAAACAAGCTAGCTTGCATTGTAACCGTCAGAGATGGGCACCAAATAAATCATCCCGAGACTTCAGAAAATCTTTGATAAAAGTTGCAATAAATCAATCAATATGATGTCAGTTTATTGTCATCACCTTGCGATTAATTATTTGCACTTTTGTCGACAGAGTGCAACTTGGAGTGCCAAAATGGCGCCACATTAGTGGAGGATGAGTGTCGTTGTAGCTGTCCAGACGGCTGGTATGGGATCGACTGTTCAAGTAAGTAGATTGGACAATGTCGGTGACAGTCGGTGATGTGGACTACAGATTAACGATCTTTCTTTTGATTGTGATTTTCGTGGATAGAGAAAAACACACGTTTGTAATATGGGTGAATTCATGTTGTCTCATTATTCTGAAAATATTTTTTAAATCTTTTGATAATCATCATCTTCATCATCATCATTGTCATCATCATTATCATCATCGTTATCATCATCATTACCATCATCATTACCATCATCATGATCATCATAATCATCACATCATTATCATCATCGACATCATATACGTTAACACCATCATCATCATTATCATCATCGTCGCCAACCATCAACATCATCATTACCATCATCCTGATCATCATCACATCATTATAATCATCGTCAACGTTAACATCATCATCATCATCATCATCTAAAGTCCAATTTTTTTATTTGTGAGGTTCCTTGATGGACCTTCTCCAAACTTTTCAGTCTTTACATCCACTGTTTTGTTTAATATTTACTAAATCACTGAACTAATATTACTTCAATTTATAGAAAGTGTCAAACCACTTCGAAAGAAAGTGTGACATCGTTATTGGGGCACAAAAGAAAAATAGTCTAAGAAACAACAAAGTAAGAATTGTTTAAGGCGCAAGACAAAGTGATCAATACAAGTTCCATACACTGGTATCTCTCAGCCAATCACAGTTTATAAAAACGTAGATCATTTATTTTTAGTCCACCTGTCAGTCCTAACTGATCGAATTTTAATTCATATTTAAATACACCCTTCTTATTTGGCAGGGTTGGAAAAAAATCGCGATTTTTTTTTTAAAGAGGAGATTTAAATCGTAATTTAAATCAATAAATCGATTTATTTGAGTTAAATCACTGATTTTTTTCAGAAAAATCATGATTTAACTTACGATTTTAATCGGGAATAAATCACCACTGATTTAAATTGCCAACCCTGATATTTGGATTTTGGGTACACCAGGAAGTTGGAAATTTAATGCCATTAAGGAAATCTAACATAATATTAACCATCGTTCATAAATAGTTCAGAGTTTATCCTTAACCCTTTAACGCTACACTCAGAGTATCACATATGCAAACTCTTTGGAGTATTGTAGCAATGATGTTGAATGTTACGTGTTTCCTTAAATCTCTCAGCACCATGTGAGGAAAAGTCCATGCTTTGCACTTCAAAGACGGCTGATCTCTGCGGAGACGTAGACATCATCGACAAGCACTGTCCCATCATGTGCAATTTATGTCGTAAGTATCAATAGTACCGATCATTACTCTATGCTATCGTTAAAGGTTAGTCAAGTACAAATTTAGGGATGATAACTATTTTTTTAAAGCTCTGAGGCAAACTGCACAATGTTTTTATCTTGTAATTGTGTCATTTTTCTTTTGCCATACAGCTTTAAAATTTGTTGCTTTGTTCATTTTTTTCCATTGGCAGGAGCTTTTAATTTTGACAAACAGAGCAAATGCAATATGGAAATGTATTTGTTTCTTCAAAAAACAACCATGATTAAACAAGTATTTTTATTTTGTTTGCATTTAGTTGCCAGTGGAATTATTTTAAAATTTTAGTATTTTGTTTATACAGTATGCAACATAATGTTTTTAGCTGTATTCACAATTGATTTTTCTTGCATAGAACTTCCAAGCATTTAGATGAATTTGTTTCCAGTTTGTTTAATTTGTTAATCAGGGTGTTAAATCTTTGTGTAACAGCCCAAAGTAAAAGCCAAGGGCGTAGGCTGGGGGGGGGGGTGCACCATAGGAGTTCCACCCTAATAGCAAAAAAGAAATTTGCACCACCTTTTTTGCTTTCAACGCCTGATTTTCTCAACTTTCTCAACGACGACGACAAAAAGCATTTTATTGCCCGCCAATTTTTTTTTTACTAGCCAAATCAACAACAAAAGTGGGGACGAAATTTTCGAAAGACAGTAAATTGCCGTCATTTTAATAACTTTGATAAAAATATGGGGACTGCTGCTCCCCCCCCCCCCGGTTCTACTTCAGGACAAGAAACCTGTTCTTGATATGATTGAAAACTGCCTTTGGTAGAAAAAAAACGTATTCTAAACGTTTGTCCATGACTGTATAAAACTGGTTTCTGTTCAATAATGCCGGGGCATTTTTTATTCATATTCCCAGAGCCCATCATGGAGAATTAATTCGCAGAAGTTCACAAGGAGATCCAAAATAAACAACGCCTAAACCCGTCAAACGTGAAGAGAATTAAATTCTTTTGATACGAAGTACTGAAAAGTTTCCACTTTAAAGGGGACCTCTAGATGATTGTATCGTTTTCTGCTCGGGTAGTACATAAATAACATATATTATGTACAAATATGTGGAATTTGTTTTGGTTGGGAGCTTGGATGAAAAATGTTAAAATGCGAACCCTGAACAAGGACGCTGACATAGCTGGCTCACTAATGTGTTTCCATATTATGTTTGATCATGTCGTAAGTGCATGCCTTGCAACTTTATTCTGCTGCTTGAGCTGCTGACGCGTATGTTCTTATTCAATTCGGTATAAAATATAAAAAAAATAGAAAGAAATTTATAATTTAAAAGAATTGTGATCCCTTCTCTCAGTCTCGATATGTTCGTAAACTTTGTTCACATTGTGATTCATTTATATACAACTAGTCGTACACCCTAAATTACAAGGATTTAAAATTAATCCTTAACGACTTCATAGAGACCAGTCAATTTTGTATTTAGATTTAAATCTTAACTATTTGTATCTAAGTCAAAACATGCTCAAAACCTAAATCTTTCTAAAGCCAAGAGTCGACTGGTCTTTAACCCCAGCCGTTCAGGATTTCTTTGAAATCCATGTAACTTAAAGTGTATGAATGAATTGCAATGTGAATCATCTGGGGTTTCCTTTGCAGTAAATGTAGAGTGAGTTTCAGTCCTTAAAGAATGAAGTTATACATGGATCACTGGGAATGAGTGCACCTTAAGATCACCCCATAAGGTGTGAAATCGAGAACTTTTCACGCATTTTGTTTTTGAAAGAAGAAACGTGTGAAATAAAATCACATACTTGTTTGTTGTCAAAATATTGATTCCAGTAATGAATCATTTGTGTTTCTCTAAGTATTAATTTATATGGCGATAAAAGATCTTGTTACTCTCTTTAAAAAAATGAATGAAAATGTTCAGGAGTGAAGTTAAAAAGATGAATTTAGAGTGAACATGTGTTTTTTAACACTTATTTTGGAGTGACGGCAGTGATCACGTAGAATCCCCTAGTGATCACTCCAAAATGAGTGAAAACACACCTGTTCACTCCAAATTCACTAAATTCACTCTTGTTTATTACTCCTGATAGAGTGAACATAGTCACTCATGATTTCAGAGAGTATGGTTAGGTTTTATAGTTAGGGTTGGAATAAGAAGTAGAGAAGGATCAGGGTAATGTGGATGAGGAGAAATGTTTTACCGTTCCAAACAAATATGGAATCCTCGAATAATAATACCTATAAACATAAATGTACATCACAGACGATGTATACGATAAGAGAAGCAGTTGGCGTATCATATCTTTGGCGGTCTTACAACAACCAGTCTACCGTAGACTTCAACCGATGAATGATGTATCAGACTGTGGGCAGTGACCAAACACGATCTAAAAAAAAGTCCCATAGTCTCCAGATTTGTATTGAAAAATAACATTACAAATTGATTAAGATGAAGTTGCTGATGAGAAAACACATTTGTTTTTCGTTATTAAGGCCACTACTATGCACCTGTTCGTATGACCACCGAAAATATTATACTTCGTTTAAACTAAATTTAATCTACAGTGCACTCTCCTAACGAGGCGTCGATCCTGGGGGGGG